>JABUQX010017429.1:0-22710 GCA_015478945.1 Trachelipus rathkii | reverse complement strand
CCTCCTGGTAGCTGCTTAGTTTTTGAGTATGGGATTGGGCTCTTCTAGAGAGCTGACCATATATAATATACCTATATATATATATATATACTATAATATATATGATATATATATATATAATATATATATAATATATTATATATATATTATATATATAATTATATATAATATAGAATATAGATATATTTCCTCCTTCCCCAGAGATTAGGGGTGAGGTGCTCTAGAATCACACCCGGAAAAGTAGAAGAAGAACATGATGCAAGCCGAAAAGAAAGCCCTCTATTAACGTCCCCTTTATACCCAGTGTTAACTCGTCGCATAAAAAAATTTCACCCCAATGCTTTCAAGAGACCGCGGCGGAACTCGTCAAAGTAGGGTTCATCCCCTGACAAAGACAGCCCACATTCAATACCCCCCCTCACTCCTGTTATGCAGGCACCTTTCTTCGTCTCCTTTGTCAAAAGCTGCACACTCGTCATCCTTCGGGCATTCCTTTATAACTTACTCGATTTTCACTTTTCTTCATGTCTCCTAGCCGATTGATTCCCAGGGAACACACTCACCACTAAACATATGCTTAACCAATCAACTATCATCCATCCTCTCCATCTTACTACAACCAACTCAATGTACTCTCGTTTATTTTCTAAATTTACGCCCTTCTACACCTAGGGTTGTGAAAAAAATGTTTTTTTTAATGTTTTTTTTAAACGTTTTTTTTCAAACAAATTTTTTTTTTTTTTTTTTTAAATTTCCTCTTGTTAATGTATATTAAGATGTTTTAATTTATACAGTAGTAACCAATACCCCTTCTAGGCCTAAAAGTATTCTTTGTGCAAATACACGATTATATATATATATATATATATACTATATATTATATATATATATATATATATATACTATAATATATAATATCCTATATATATATATATACTATATATATATATATCTACTATATAATATATATATTAGGAAAAAATCCAAACATATTTTGATACAAATTTTATTGACAACTATTTACACTTTTATAGTTCTCTTTTTACTTTAAAGCCTTTTAGGATTTCGATCGCAAATGATTTAGATTTGAATGATATCTACGAATATCCTACGATGTAATTCATACTTCTCCTATAAATTTTTTATAAAGGTACCGACTTAGTAATAGATAAAAACAAGCTATAATAGTATTTTTCCTAATCATATAGATTAAATAATAAATTATAAATGTCGCTTGAGTTGGAATTTAAAGGATTCAACCCACCTGAACTTGGAAGAGAGTAGAAACTTGTTCTTGAAAGAATATTTTCCTCCTTTGCTTGACAAAGCATCCAAGTGAGATGATATTCAGCTCCTTATTTTGATGGTTATGGGCTTCTTGAATGAAGCTTGATATGATTTTCAGATCTGATGCCAATTGATCTAAGACTTATCAATATTAAATTAGTAAAATTCCAGGCTATATCAGATCAATAGAATTGCAATTTTTATTGCTTCTATTATCTGATAATAGTCATACACAAGTGGCTATACTCTTTATACCTTATTGGCTGGCTGATAGCCAAAATGCACTAAATAAATGAAACCCAAATAAATTCCTGCAGGACTAAATAAAAAATAGATAAATAGGTGCTATAAGGTTAAAATAGTCTACACCCACTTCCCCGATAAGGTTATTTTTAAAAACCATTTATCTTAAATATTTGATAGTTGTTTCATTCAAAGAAACAATGAATATCTTGTCCGAAACTTTGATAAAAAATTAGGTTTACTAGTAACTATTCAGACAGAACTTTTAAAACTGAACTTGTCAGTCCGAAATATTGATCTACTTTTTTAAATCCCAACTTTGAAAGATAGACCTATTCAGTTCAAATTTTTGATAGATCTTACTAAAAGATTTTTTTTTTTGACCTGGCGAATCCTTACTTCCAATCAGGTCAAGCTATATCCCCAAGAAACCAACCAACAAGCGACACTATTCTAAACTGTTTTTATATACTCCGGGGGGAGGGATGCCTCTTTCTATGCCTAGAAGAGGCATCAAAAAAAAAAAAAAAAAAGTTTATTACAATTATATACATATTTACACTCCAAGAGTAAATTTTCTCAGTTCAGGAGCATCACTTACCAGTCAGTTCTGAAAAATGAATTTTGAAATTTGAAGAATTTTGAAATATGAAATATGTGTTTGAAATTTTAATCAGAGTCAGAATCCAACGAATCATCATCTCTGAATCTGGCTCTTGCGGCTATATCTGCTTTTCGACTTGGTCTTGAATTTTGATTTGATAAGATGGAATGTTGATTTGAAGTTGCGATAGTCTATGAAGAAACCGATGAATGTTGACGCACATCAACAGCGCTTGATGATGTCGAAGATTGAGATGATCCGCTGTCAATCCTAGTATTGACGCACATCAATAAAGTTCAATCGTCCCTTCTGCTTCGTTATTCTTCATCAAAACTTTAGGAGATATTTTGCTGATCCCTTTTCTTTTCAAAAATAATAAAAAAGTCTTTCTTTTAAACCATCTACTCTTTATTCGAGTATAAACTTTAATCTTCTTGTCTTTTTTGAAAAAGTATAGAGAAATAAAACGTTCCAGATACTCCTCATACCAGCGAATTCGAAGTTCTTCAAAAAGATTAGAGGACTTTTTTTAAGAAAAGACTTGATCAAGTACTTGATCAAGTCTTTTCTTGAAGGAGTCATATCCGAATTTTGATTTGAGCTCACGTTTCTTCTCCATACCATGCTTGTTTTTGAAAGGGGTTTCATAAAACAATTTGGAGTAAGAGGGATTACGTCGTGAGAGCTTGAAATATATGTTAAAGGACGAGAGTTGATTGAAGAGGAACAACCTAAAATATTGATTAAATTGAAAGGACATTTCTTTAATAATTACAAATTCCTCCAATAGACAATCCTTCACAACTCTCAGCATCCTCTCCCATAAACCTCCAGTCCAAGGACTGTATAAAGGTATTCTCCGGTGCACTATTTGATTTTTCTGAAGGAACTCTTGTCCATTGTTTGAAGCGACGAATGATTCAACACCTTGTACAAAGGATTTAGCGTTGTCGCTATACACGAAGTCGGGAATACCGAAACGATTGATAAAACGTTGAAAAGGTTGGACAAAAAAAGCAGAAGACATGTCTGGAATAAGATCTAAATATACAGCCCGTACATTAAGGCAGGTGTATATGATGATAAACATCTTCTGTGATTGAGGAGAACCTTTAATCTTCACCCACCAATGCTTAGTGAAGTCAATTCCCACATGTTTGAAAGGCCGAAAAAGGTCAACTTGTGTTTTTGTGAAATTAGTGAACCGGGGATACTTGAAAGCAAAAGCATTATACTTTTTGCAAATAATGCAATCTGCAAGTACTCTTCTGATTGTTGCTCTTGCAGATGTGATCCATAGCCCTCTTAGTCTGATATTAGTCAAAGTGGCCTGGATCCCTAAATGCTTGCAGTCATTGTGCGCATTTTTGATAAAAAGATTTGTTAAATGATGCTTCTTCCCCAAAAGAATTGGATTCAACACATCAAAATTATAATAATTTGATCGAGACAATCTTCCTTTGTTTCTAATGAGATCTTGATCATCTAGAAACAAATTCAGATTGTTGACTAGATCGGGTGGTCGATCCGTCATTGATGGATTCTCTTTGGCCTTATATAAAGAGGCTAGCTCTTTTGGAAAAGATTCCTCTTGCATCCTCTTCAAGCAATATAAACGAGCTTTTAGTTCACAGTCAGATATGTTACATTTGGAGATTGAAGCAAACTTGAAGAGGAGAGAACAAACTCGAAAGAGTCTGTTCAAACTTGAAAATTTCTCGATCTTAATCACTGGAGGAATCTTGGATGGATTTGTGATAGTAAGTATCAGAGAGGGATTACTGGGACTGTTTTCCCATTCTGATTCAGGCTAATAAATTGGAGCTTCTGATAGCCATTCAGGACCATTTTCCCAAAAGGATAACTGATTTTGAAAGTCGGAAGCTGTTAAGTCTCTTGTGAGAAGATCTGATGGGTTGTTCTCCGATTTCACATAATGTAATTGAGGAAGCAGTTTATGCTTTTCTTTGGTGAGAGATATCATATTTTGCAGGTCTTGAATCCTGTTTTTTATAAAGACACTTTTATTTTTATTTTATTTTCAGGCACAGTGCTTCTACCTCTCCTGTGTAAAATGGCGTTTCAACAAAAATATGTTCTTCCGGTACTATCCTCAAAATACTGTCAATCAGTAATATTTTCCTGAAGTTACCTGTGAATTGTCTTTCGTCGACAAGGTTGCGTTTAACAATTACACCACTGCATCCAGTATCCTTTAAAACGTTGACCGTTTACTTTTCCCATATGCAATGGGCATTCGGTTATCATCTTTCGAGATTTGTCGACATGACAGGGATATTACTGGTATAGATTTACCTTCCATATTGTTTGCCATCATGGATGAAGTTACGTACGTCGTCGACTTCTTCGTTAATTAAGTAATAGGAGGCAGTAACGTCATCCTGGGGATGGGTGGTGAACTGTGTCGCAGCACTTTTAATTTCGTTGATTTCCTGAAGTCTTAAATTCCACGTTTTATTGTCGTGATTGTTGTTTCTGCCATTTTTTTTGTTTGAGATTGCTGTTTCCGTCTCGGTGATGAATAACAAGGTCTTATGGTCATTGACCCTTCTTCGCCGGTTTTAGAATTAAAACTGTTGGCTCTCGTATCTGACTTGTGCTTCTTTAGCCCTCGTCGTTAAGAGGGTTGAGAATGATGTAATTGTATCGATATTTTCGAAAAACCTGAATTTTCTTTTATCTCGCCTGGAGGATATTTGTCAGGCCGGCAAGATGGTACTGACATCGCTAAGTCAGAGAGTCAATTCCCTCAAGATGAACCCCGATACAATGTTTTGGGGCAGGATATTAGAAACTGATCGGAGGTGACTCTATGTTCACTACTACTTTATAATTTCGTCAAAAGATGACAGTTGTATCCATTTTTGTCAAAAAAGATTTGAATTTCGATTCAAAAATGACCGGAGTTCTTCTCCCTGTCGGTGTTTTGCGTCCCTAAATTAGCTTCGATAATCCGCCTCCGTGTGATTAATTGACGTTTAATAGTGCTTGCTTCAGGTTAGCAAAGTTACTTGTATCTTCGGATGGGAGTTTACTAAATACGGACAGAGCGCTTCCAGTAAGGAGTGCACTTAAATATAAATATAAATACTTATACCAAAACGGGCATTTATATCACTCATAGAGCCACCATCAAATTTCCTAGTTGAACAAGCCCGCTTTGTATTTGTAGTCATGGAGTCTTTATATTTCAATTTACATTTAGTTATTATAAGTCGTATTTCCCATCAGATTTTTCAAAACTTAAGTTATCTTTTCCGCACACTTTACACATACTGCACTCTCACTTATTAACTTTCTAAACTGGGACTCTTATATTAGTAGAGAATTGCATGCATTTCTATTTATTACAACGTACTCTTGGTTAAACAACGCTTCATCAACCTACATAATAAGTTTCCTTCTTCATTTCACACAATTGTCCTCATTCCTATCATCATCATCAGATAAATCTAATCTGAGCTCGTCGAAGTCATCCTCACCATCATCAGGACAGATCTCTGGATCCTTCTCACCACATTCCTCATTACTGGATCCTGATTCTACCTCCATTGCCAGTGGTGGATCCTCTAAAATTGACATACTTTCCAAAAGAGCTTCGATATTTACCTCCCTTACCAAGGGAGGCTGTTCAACTCTCTCACACTGTGAAGAAGTTGAAGCATTATCAATCCCACATTGCGAAGTAGAAGAATCATCCCGATTTCTATAAGAATTCAAATATCTCTCAACTCTTTGCGAAACAACTTCACTTTACTATGATTTTGCTTTATGGCAAACAATATCAATTTACAATAATAAAAACTCTAAAAAGTTAGTATATATATTATACTATAGTAATATATTAATTTTTATATAATTATTTATATATACTTATTTATATATATATATATATATATATTACTATTATATCTTATTATATATATATTAATAGTATATATTATATATATTATATAATATATATATAATATTTACAAGTTTACCACCCACTCACGGGCTGAGCCCTTCTCAAGGAGGGGGCAGAAAATAAAACAAGGAAACCCCACCCAACCTAAGGGCAAATCTCTCAGTGAGCGCAGACGTGGGCTTTAAAGAGAGGAAGATTAATACAGTTGGAAAAACAGAAGATGCACAGGAGTCCACAGAACAGAAGTAGCTGGAAACGAAAGAGGCACCACAACGAACAATTCTGGGGTTCTCTAATATCACGCCAAAATTCCGATGCGAGAAGCATGGCACCCCTTTATTTGCGACGGGCGACGCAACGAGGTAAATAACGAACAGGCTAACTCCCCACTTGACGCATCTACCGCTGTACTACCTATAGAAAAGAAGGTAGTGCTCCAACGTCACATCGCAGAGATAAAGGGTCAAAGGAATTAGAAAGTGATGGACAGTTTATTAGTCTCTTTGCTTTAGACTCACACCACTATCCAATAGAAGGGTGGACGGCCGGAGCCCCCCAAATGTGGAGAACAGTACTCCATACAAGCGCGAATAAGGCCCTTTATAAACTGGAAGCAGCTGTGCCAGTTAGAATCAACAAACTCCGCAACCTGAACAAGGAACTCCCCAGTTTCTTTGGCCACCTTAGCAGCCATTGAAACTTGTGAGGTTTCCAAGACCAAGTTTTATTGTTTATCGCTTAAGACCAATAACTGTTTATGTTAATTCACAGGAGAGGGACGTTAGAGCCGTCGAGAAATAGGAAAGTTCTGGGACGGTGTCTCTTGATGAGGGAGGATGTAGAGAAGTTGAGTTTCTTTAAAAGAGATTGATTTTACCAAGGTCTTGGCCTGCGTGACCCCACCGGGGTAAATCCCAAATCAGCATCGACAAAGGATAGATCGGAAAGAGGATGAAAGACGAAGGGCAACTTCTAGAAGCGAAAAGAGGGCAGATTTGATGTGTAGCAGTAGAAGCATGGAGGGTTGAGTCATCGGCATCAGAGAAGTGTGAACAGAGTTGGAAGTACAGCTGAGAAGATCGTCTTTCCTGAAAAGTAGGAATAAAGTTGGAGATAGAACGGAACCTTGCGGAACACCACAATTAACAGGGAAGGCAGAAGAGGTCGCTCCATCACGAGTGCTACTATAGAGCGATCGGAGAGAAACTAGACAAAGAGTAAGCAAAGAGAAGGAGAAAACCCAAAGTAGGGGAGCTCTTAGAGAGCAGTGACGCGTGCCAACCCGGTCAAAAGCTTTGATATGTCAAGCGCCCCCACGCAAGACTCCCCATGGTCCCCTAAGGGCAACATAAATCAGTAAGATAGGAAGTATGGTCACCAGTTGACCTCGAACGACGCAAAGCCAGTCACATGATACTCTGCAAAGAATTGGAATGAGACTCCAGATGATCCAGGAAATGAGAGTTAAGAAGAGTTTCAAAAGATTTAGCATAGAATACAAGTGAAGAGCCTATAGCGGCGATAGTTTGAAGGATCAGCAGCGGCCTACCTTTTTCGGGATCGGGCCTTGGACATGTTGCGCCGCTTCAGCACTGAGAAAAGTCTATTAGTATTTCAAGACAATAGAGGAGTAGAATTTGAACGAGGCAGGGCGCCAGCCTTCCAGAAGCACCACTCCCTCAAAAACACGGGAAGGAATGCCATCCGCGCCACTAGCCTTCCTGACGTTCATAATCTCAGATTCCCATGCACACGATCCATGGTAATCACAGGTAAAGACTGGAACTCTGAGAGGAGAGGGTAGAGAGAGGCGATGCCAGGAATCGCCAGGGTCAGATTAGATGGAAAAAAGGAGGCCGAAGAGATTGGCCTTTTCAGCAACAGAGTCATCAGACCAGAATCATCAGAGCAAATAAGGGGAGGAAAGGCAGATTACAAAAGTTGTTAGAGATGTTTTTGGCCAGGGGCCAGAATTTTTTATATGTAGGAGAAAACCAACAGGTTGTCGCCACTTCTTTTAGTTGAAAAGTACGCTTAGCCTGTCCAATTAGCCAACGATTCCGAGCAGAATGAAAATTAGTAAGAAGATAATAGGAGAATGAGGTTTTTCCATCCCTATTACGCAATGTCTCTCTTCCTAATGGCGCGAGAAACAGCCTCCATCGAACCATGAAGACTTTTGGGGAGAAAAAGATTTAAGTGAAGATGGGATGAACCTGTTCATGCTCATCCCACCGGTGATTACGGCCCCCACCGTTTCAGCCGGTGACCGAGGCATCCCCGCGAGTCAAGCAGGATTCATTCCAAGAGTAGTTAGCCAAAAAACAACGCAATCCCCCAATTACCCTAGCCGGATTAAAGTGCCAGAAATTACGTCTTAGGGCATGGTGGAGCTGCTGGAGAAAAAAGCCACAAAGTGTTATGAATTTCCACAGCATTCTACAAGACTTGTGGTCAGAGGTACGCAATAGGATGGAGAATTGTTCATCCTCATGCATTTAAAACGCAGTAGTAGTGGTGAAACTACGAGTCAAGCGTATTCAAGAATTGCGTTAGGACCGGATCATGTCACAATTATGTCGAGATCTAAGACGCGTCCTTATTAAACTGTTCCAATCGTGACGAATACATTGAATTTTGGCCTCCTCCCCGCCTGCGCCTCATCAGTGTCTCGAGAGGAGCCCAACTCACTCAGTGTGGTTACGGTTGAATCCCCTCAAATAGAGGATCTCAGCATTTTGATGGGAAGAAGTAACATTCGCCCAGCCTTACGATAGTAAAAAAAAAACACGTGGAAAAAATCTGTTCCATTAGGGAGCAGTAGCAGACACACAAGATAATGGTAGTACTATATTAATTCTATACTATATAATATAATATATCTATATATATAATATATATATATATATATATATATAATACTACTACTAATATATTTATAATATAGTACTATATTATTAATATTATATATATATATATTAAAGAAAAATCACATTAGCATAGTTTTGTAATATATAGTAATTTTATAAACCCTTTGGCAGAAAGCAAACTATAACTATGAAAACTTTTTTTTATTGAACATCAACATTTAGCACAATTTACAACATATTAAACTTTTTGCACTTCCCCTGAAACAATGGTAACAAATGGCCAGAAGCTTTTCACTTCATTTACGAAGCCTCTTTCAGCTGTTATATATATATACTAAAGTATATACATATATATTATATATATATATATATATATACTATATATATATAAATATATTATATATAATATATATATATACCTTATATATATATATATATATACATATATAATATATAATATATATGATATTTTTTCTAATATGATTGATAATAGACGAAGAATTGATTAAAATATTTTTGATTTTTGGATTTCAAAAAGTAGGTGGTTTGATTTCGGGGATTGAAGTCTCACCCTTTAAATATAATATGAAATGGTACTACAAAAATTCAATATTTCATATCTTAATCTTCACCTACTCGTGACTAAATAATTCATTATTTGCTAGAATGTCCGAAAACTCTGAACAGTGTCGATATTTAGGAGCGAAAGACCGGTCAGGAATTTCATAAATATGCCTCATATTTTCTTCGTAAATCACCTTTCTAGAATAGTTTTAGCAGCAAAAATTAACGCGGAAATGAGAAAAACATTTCCGTGAACTTCGCAACACGCCTAAACAAGTAACAAAGCCATAAAACCAAAACCGCGATATGAATTTCTAAATCAATAATAATAATCCTACAACCTAAACTTGAATAATTAAAGAATTTAATAATTAATAATAATAATAAGAAAATAATTCGATAATAATATAAGTAATAAATAATTAGAACTTATATATTTCGTTTCAAAAATCAGAAGTCATCTTTGGATTCTGTCTGTTTCAACTTAATTGAAACTTGGAATCTTTCTTTGCCAGAAAACTACGACTGTGCTTGAATTTAACAACAAATTTTGTAACTGGCAACAAATAGGCGCCATTACTGTAACGTTTATCGTTTACGGTGAAGATGCGAGACAAAAGTTTTTAAGTAAAGTAACCTATACTAGAAAATGCTGATAAGATTATGATTTAGTATATGCATTATTAGAGTATTTTACCTTAAATTGCAATTACTATTGAGTGTACAGTAATTTTTTTTTACTTTTAGGTTAAATCGTTACTTGTAACTAAGTTTTAAAAATATATCTCCTTTTGATGTTCAATTTCTCACCTTCTCATTGAGCAATCGCCCTAGTCGACTTATGTTACTCTGCCGAATGTATTAGTACTTTATTCATTCTTTCACCATCGTTCTCAACCTCCGCAAGAGTCGCAGTTACTTCTTTTAATAAAATATACGGCAATCCCAATACAGCGATTTAATATATATATATATATATATATATAATTATATATATACCTATATTATATATATATATATATACTATATATACCTATATATATATATATATATTATTATATATAATAAATATATATATATATACTATATTACATCATTTGAGGCAGTTTCCTGACAAATATTGAAACGGAATTTAAAATGTTGAAATAATGCAAATTAAATCATGCAACCATTTAAACAAATAAATTTTTATGATAATCTGTTCAGTTAGAAATTGTTGTAATTGTGAACGTTACATTAATTGTTATTTGCTTTTTATTATCGTAAATTTACTCTTAGCTGCTAATTTTTCCCATGTATTAAAATATTTATATTCATCTTACTTTTATTTAACGTACAGATTTGGCAAAAGTTGCAGAGAACATGGAAATTAGTGAGTGATGACCTCTATTCTACCAAGAACCATCCGAACACAACAATCTTAACCCTTCCAGAACCAAGCACACACTCAGGCAAATACTTCTCATAATACCTCTGCACAATATTTCTACATCTATTTAAAGTACATTTACTTCCATCTCAATTTACTTAATAAAATAATTGCACTCATTGTTTGGTTTTGGAGGGTACTGGCAAATTAAACGCTGTAAAGCAACTTGCCAACGCAGTATACCCAATACTAGTATCAATACTTTTCTTACCAAAACGGGCAATTATATCACTCATAGACCCATCATCAATTTCTTAGTTGTAGAAGCCCGCTTTGTTTTTGTAATTATGTAGTCGTTACATTTCAATTTATAGTTGGTTACTGATAAGTCGTATTTTCTTTCCGATTCCTCTAAACTAAAGTTATCTTTTCCGCACACCTTATATACTGCACTCTCACCAATTAATTTTCCAAGCTATGACTCTTCTATCAGCATATAATTGCATGCAGTTCTATTTATTACAATGTACTTACTAATGGTTAAACAACTCCTCATCAACCTCTATAATAATTTTCCTTCGTTTCACACAATTATCCTCATTCCTATCCTTATCATTATCATATAAATCCTCACCATTATCAAGAGAGTTCTCTGGATCCTCACCACATTCCTCATTACTGGACCCTGATTCTAACTCCATTGCCAGGAGTCGATCCTCTAAAATTGGCATACTTTCCAAAAGAGCTTCAATATTTACCTCCCTTGCCAAGGAATGTTCTTTAACTCTCACACTCTGTGAAGAAGTTGAAACACCATCATTCCCACACTGCAAAGTAGAAGAATCATCCTTCCTATGAGGATTCAAATTCTTAATCTTCTTTACGAAACTCAACTTCAGTTTACATGGTCTTGGCAGCTCCTCCTTGGCATTTAAGAAATATAATTTACAAATATATAATAATGCGTAGCTCAGAGGTTGAACACTTGCCTAGCAAGCGAGAGCCCAGTCGAACGGGTGGAGCGAGGAAATGTGAGCTAATTCCTCCATTTAATTAGCTTCGTCGCCACACAGACGTCTAATGATACATGGTAGCGTGCTTTACTCACTAACTGGGAAAACTTTCCGGCTTCGGCGATAGGTATGCCAGCCAGCGGATTTAAAGCGTTAGGCCGTGTAACCAAGACCTTTCTCAGGGTCCCATTGACAGGTCTGGTTTTCCTAGAATTCATGACCTTCTGAGGGAGGACGTTTTTAAATATATATATATATATATATATATATTATATATATATTATAGATATAAATATATAATAATATATAATTATATATAATATTATATATATATATATATACTCATTACGATTCATAGTTTTCTGCCAACGAAACACATAGCAAAAACTCAGTTATGTCTTAGGGTTCATCGAAATAGGAATATGAGCTTATTTACAATAAATTCATCAGATCAATAATTTATTCAAATCTAATAAAAAATGTTTTCTAAAACTACGTGAAGCTAATATAGAAACAACTTCAGACAAACACGAAGAAAACTACAATAAACACTGATGGTTAATAAAGAACAACAATAGCGTCGTTGCAAACACAGTTTTAAAAATTTTTCCAATAGCATGAATAGTTGGCAATAAAAATATTGATTTTGGCTTCCTTTATTCTGAATGTATATTAGATATATTGTATTGATCATTTATAAAAAAAATAATAAAATAAAAAATTCATCTAATTTCGAAAAAAATCCACAAAAAAAATCATTTTTTTTTGTAATAAGTTTTGGAAGAAAAAGTAAAAATTATTAAAATTCAGTGTTTTTATCAGGCAAGAGGGTATCTTTTTTAACAGGAGGATCAAGTTCTTCTGGTTCTTAACATAAAAAAAAAATATCTCGTGATGCACCAACCCATTTTCCAGTATATTCACGCTCTATAGATTGCATCCTCTCCTGCCAGAGAGAAGTAAACGTGTCAACATTAGTTGTCGTTAGCAAGCTGCTGTACATCCTATTATAAGTATTCCCCATACTTCATTGTAAATTCTATAAAAAAAAGCCGTGAGCGAGATGTATTAATTCGTCAAGTATGTCGACGTCGTCAAGATTCATTAATAATTCTTCCTTTATTTTTATCAATGTTGTAATATTTTCGGATATCATCTCATTAAAATTTTTAAACTCTACTTTAAATTCTTTCAAAGTCTCAGAATAAAAAGGTTTCTTTACTGAGACTGGCTAATTTTGAATAAACATTATTTATTAATTTTGTGCAAGAGGATCCCTTGGCCCCTCTTCTTCTAATAAGTTTTTTTTTTACTAAAATCAATTCTTCAGAAGGGTTGTCCGTTAAATCGGAAATATATTTTCTGCTCGTGGATCACATGAATCCATGTTCAAAATATGAAACTATTAAATTTAAATATTAAACCCTATAGGTTTGAAACTTGTGGTTAATAGTTTAGTACCCTATATATGGTACTCCTAAAGTTTGAAATGGTTAGTAGCCTTTTTGTTGGAAATTTGGTTAGTAAACCTATATATGGTAGGTATCACAGTACTCCACAATTGCCAAATCTCCACAACTACCAGATCTCCACAAATCCCTAATATTTCTAATTAATTATATAAATAATTAATTAATATTCTTATGTAAATATAAATATTTCAGCATTGAATATAATGCAGATGAATATAATTTAATAGATATACCACACTGTCAATATTGACCACAACTTAAGACCACTAAGATCTATTAAATAACCATGAGCAAGCTTTGGAGGCTTTAATCCGCTAAGAAAGTTAGGCAGATAGTCTCGCCAGGTGTTCTATTTCTAATTGTTCTATTTCTAATTGCTCCTCAATTGTATGTTGGATAATAAGTACTTTCATTATTTATGAACTTTCCATACAAAACTATGTAATAGATAAATATTACATTAACCAAAACTATATAGTTTGTTCACAAAATTAATTAATAATTATCATTAGCGGTGTCTGCTGTCAATCACACGTTACAAACCTGTTATTATTATGGGTCGTAGAGAAATGACTAACTCAACAGCTCCAGTAAGAATACAAGCGTGTGGATCGGACACCTCAACGCTGTGAGTCGGACACTCAACGCCAATATAATTTATGTTTTGTAATGCAACGTTACCAGATGCTCTCAAGTTTGTGTTGAGGACCTCTCTGCGTCCTCCGCCGGTGCTGAATATCTTGGCCTGTACACTGACGGATTTTAAAAAGACTGCAAAACGATATGTGCATCAGATAGAAGAGAAGTAGGAAAGAACGCAGCCGCCGCAACAGAATTAAATAAGCCAATCAATCAATAAGCCAAAATATATAAAAAAAAAAAATTCTCAACTCAAAAATGTAACCCTCAGGCAAAAACCCAAAAAAAAAAACAATGCTACAAATATCAAGCTTCCAAGATTTTATATACAGGTATTAAAAAACATTTTTATTTACAACTCCTCCTTGTATGAATGTGACTACATATTCTACCAGACATTGCTATCTGTCAGAACATCTTAAACATAGAAAGATAGAGTCGGGATTCTGTAAATAAGGAAATATATGAAATTTAAATAAATATTGACCTGCGTAAACACCAAAGCACAGATCTCATAAATATGTCAATACAAATGGAAGTAATGGGTGAATAGTGATATTTTGCCTTTCAGGCGACGATATATATATATATATATATATATTAATATATATATATATATAATATATATTATATATTAATTTATATATATATAAATATATATATAATATATATATAATATAATATATATATTTATAAATATACATATATACACATTCACACGAATATGAAAAATTATAATAATTTAATTATGTGAGTAATAAGTGATAATTGGTGAATTAAAACATTATACTTATCTTTATATTTACACCTAAGAGTATACTCAGATATAATTTGTAATTGTTCGAGATTGATTCAATCTTGCTCTTCTTGTTAGTTCTTTGTTTTTTCTGTGAACTTTGATATATAAGAGCTTGTCACAAGAGAATGAATGAATGTTTAATGATACTGATGGATTCACTCCAGACTATATAACATACGATGATGATGGTCTCATAAAGTTGGACGAAGGAGATATTTGGTTCCTAAATTGATCCCTCTGAGTAAAATTTTGCGTGTTAAGCTATTTTATCTATATTTTAATAATATATAATTTAATGATATATTGAAATAGATAAATACACTACCGAACGGGATGGTCAGTTATGCAGCCTGAATTAACTGTCTGATCTGTTGGACGATGTAACTCCAGAGTGGGATTAATGGTGGAAGGATTTTTAAATAATTGATATCAGTTATCACAGTAACAGACAAAAAAAAATATATAATGAACACTCTATAATACTTAGCGAATACTAAATCTCGATGGAAGGAATATTTATATATAGTGTTAGATAATTAGTTTCACTTTCCTATAAACAATCTACTCATGTGATTAAATAAAAATTGTAAACAGAAATGAAAAGTACCTCTTTCATTCTCTTTATCATACTTTGACATGACATGCTTCTCGCCATCCTTTTCATTAGTGACTTATGTATCCACAATTTTTATTTCTCACTCATAATAGCATTATATAGTAATGGTTATATATATATATAATATAGATATATATATAATATATGTTCATTTATGTTTATGTTTATGTGAGTGTTATATATACTGCATGAGTTATATATAATATATATATACTATACTATAATAATATATTTACATTATATAAATATATCATATATATATAATTCATATATTAATTATATTGTTGACAAGCAACGGCACGCTCGCGCGCATTGGTTGAAAAGAGACTAAAGCGATCTTTTCAGAGCGAGCTTGTAGGTTGTACATCAATTTGCATTAAAGAACACATGATAAGGAACACATGAAATAATCGATAATTAAGTAAAAGCTTACAGAGAGTCAGAGCAGTGTAGTACTCAGGGCTCATAGGATGGTGAAAAAATAAGTAAGTGCGACTCCAGGGAATAAAAAAACTGGAAAAATATAATCAATGGCATTTACTGGAGTGGAATGGAATTGGGAGGAGTTACATCAAATATTGTGATGGAATTTATCGCGGTAAAGTTGTATTAAAATAAAATGAAAGAAAAAAATAAAAATAAAGAAAATAACCAAATAACAGACACTCCAAAAACTAAATTAGCATTTATAGCACATAGACACTCTCTTATAGAATTAAAGGGAATTTATGTGTTCGGGTGTATTTTCGTAGGTGTTAAAAGTTGATTTCTTTAGCGGAAAGAATAACTGGTGACAAAAATAAGAAGGTGTAAGTGAACGGAAAAGAAGTGTAGAACAAAAAGAAAGACTATGAAAACTTGGGCATAGTGGGGTAAACAATTGTAGAATTTTGAATGTTCGTATTTTTGGATAGTTAATTCTCCAATGTGTGTTACCTAGACTTGTGTAGGAAAGGGTGACCCATAAGAAGAATGCACCCAGTTTCGATATTTAGGTCTAATTTTGGGATGCGTACTTTGGTAAAGAAATAATTGTATACTTTCATGTTACTTAAATGTAAATGTTGGTACGTTGTTTTTATTACCGATTGATAAAGAGCCAGGGGATGACTCGGGTTTCACCACGTTTATTCGGTCTTCCAGGTGTATCTACGTTTCCGTGGTTTGCAGTGTGTGTGTAGAACAATATGTTTAATGTGTATTTTAAGTATGATTACCAAGCCTGTTCACATGGTGAACACGAACGGCTTTAGATGTGGTGAAGGGGACTTATAAATGATATTATCCACCTCACTATGCGGCCCTCTGTGAAGTGAGAAAACTGTGGTCGTTCTAGGTTGAGCACTTGCTGCCGGCATTTTGTGAGCACTAATTGGTAGAGAGGGCAAGAGACAAAGGGGTAGTGGAGGTCTCCGACGGGGGTGCCTCGCAAGCAAAAACTCCCCTAAGCTGGGGGTTATGAGAAGAAATAAGAAAGACGAGATGAACCACCGTCACTACACTTAGCGGTAGCAGTTGTTTCTACAACACGATTACGCGAGTTACGAGGCACCAGCACATACAGGAGGTGAAAACAATATATCAGGTGCACGTACGTAGTTTGATGTATACCTTAGTATAACTTAGTTTAAAGGGAGAATACGATTTTATTTAAAAAAGACAGAATATATTACTTTCTATATAATATAGAGTTACTGATATATCCCCCGCCGGCGCGAGCTCCCCCCCAAAAAAAAAAGAAGAGGTCAATTCGTTAGGGTATTTATTTGGATGTTTATACCGTTCCTAGGTGAATTACCAGAGTATAGTGATTCACGCAAATATATTGTGTGATTCCCCTTATTATGCTGTAGTCGATACTGTCTCCACTAATTTGCGTAGGTACTATTAGATTGGATATGATTTGTATTTATTAATATTTAGTTAATTATTATTTATTTTTTTTTGATATCTGTTTTTTTGTGTTTAACATTTTTGATGAGCCAATCTCCATACTATAAAATGTAGAAATATGGGAATACCATGTGCACTATATATTCCACCTGACTCATATAGTAGTCATAAAAAGCTGTTATCTACTTGCACATATGTTGATCGTGCTTAGGATATTTACATATATGCAAAGATGTGTGGGTAAGAATAACATGAGCATATAATCTTTGGGTGTTTACAGATACGTATTAACTATTAACCTATGTGTGTATAAATGTAGCGAATGTGCTCAGTGTGTTATTAGCGTACAGAATTTTAAATTTTCAATTTAGGCTTTTTATAATTTTTAGCCTTTGGCTTTCTGCAATTTAGGTACAATTAATAGTATTAAATTAACTTTATAAAAGTATTTATTATTTTTTAAACATATACAAATATGTATACTTTTTTATAAATTTAAAGCTCTTACATTTTTAATAAATAGTATGCTTTCAAAAGTAAAATTAGTTAATAATATAGTAATATTTCGAGGAGAAAGCATAATTTAAGACCTTTATTACGATTAACGTGCGTTACAAATAAATAGACTTTACTAGACTATAGTTTGTTTTGTTGTTTAACTAAAAGAATACCCCAAGGGTAGTACCGCACCGATTGGGCAAGGATTTGGGAGTCTTCTCACGAGCCTTTCGGGGAACTAGGGGTATGACTATTTGGCTCCCTCTTTCCTGGGAGGTCAGAGAATCTTTGCCGAAACCCCCCGCTTCTTTTTAGGTAGATTGGGGGGATTGTCGTCGGGTTGTATTCCTCCGCCCCACGTCGGCGTGCTACGGTGGTTATGGAGAATTAAGGCAGTCCCCCTCATTCTCTGTGTTTCCCGCGTCCGGCCTCGGAGGACCCCCACAGTGCCGTCTGAGAAACCTGTTAAAGTAGGGCAACTTAACCACACTTTGTGAATCAATATAATAATCAAATTACAGATTTTAACTAAATAATTATTTTATGCTCTCCAATAAAATAATAACTATAATAATAATTAAGAATAAACTCAAAGAGTAGTGAATAGAAATAAAATAAAGATAAATTAATATATAAAGAATAAAAAAAATTATACATCCGATGAGGCCCAAAAGTGAAAGAACACTGAATAGGAAAGTGTCAGTTGTAGATAGCGATATCCCGTGAGTGTGAAAAAAAACTATTTTAGTTGTCAATCCCTTATAGACCCGTTGACCACGTTTTATTCAGTTTGATTCTATTTCCTGGTATTTTCCAGTTGTTGGGGGGAGACCCGATCAATAAAAGGTTTAGAATTCTGTCCCTTCCCAATGTAATTTTATAACCACCGGGTATGAGGGTTATTGAAAAGTAATTTTTGAGAGTCTCTCCGAGGGAGTATGCAAACCATTAGACACAGCATTGGCCAGATGGTGATAAGAATGTTTACGGACACGGAGGTAGGGTTCGTCCTTCTAGACCCTGTGACTTACCTATCGAGACGGAAGTCAGATTTAGTGTTTATGATTCGTGAATCCCTGAAGTAAGGGTTTGAAAGTGCTTGGCTGTAGCAGAATCGTGGCTGTACGCAATGAGGGGTTAGTAAGAGGGGTTTGGAAAAGTTAAAACGTAGATAAAGAGAGGTTATAGTTTTGATGTTTAATTTGTTAAGCAATACTAAATAGATTTTGATGTTATACTTTTATTAATATTATTTATATATTTGAGTATGTTATATTATTAGATATTTTTATTATTATCAGTATTAGGTTTATATTATTATTTGACACCCAATACGCCGTTATCTATCTGATATTGCATGGCGTGAATATTATTACGGATCTCACTGGGGATACATTTCCAATGTAATGATCGCTTAGATAACTAAGTTCACTAGTATATGTCTGAACCTTAAATATTTTCTTAGTTATTGTAGCACCTTATATTATCACTAACTTTCATACAATATTTTCGTAGGTTCTCAAGTAACCACAACCATGTTGCAATTAGTAGCCCCTTTTTCAAATAACGTACCGGGAAAATTACTTTGTCTTATATTGGACTAAGAATATTATAATCTAATTTGTATGGATCTTTGTCTATTGAAAAATTGAATTAAATGTAACCTCTCTATTCTAAATAAAAAATATTTGAATGTTTTTCACCCACACCAAAATATTAGTCGGATACTTTTTGAAAACCCTAGAATTTCAGAACAATATATACAATCAATACTAACTATAATAAGTAAATCATACAAACACATACATATAGATATACATACATATACAACTAATAATAATAATAATACACATCAATATAATAAATCATATGATATCATTAAATCATCAATTATAAATAATTAGCTTGCCTACGTCGATCATTCGACCCATATAGTACCACGTGAAGATCCACATAGCGTGGCAATAAAGACGCTATCACTACGCATCTCAAAGTTCCGCCCCAAATGATGTAGATGAGACACATCTTAGGGATGCTAACGAGTGCTGAGAAGAACTTGATAATCGAGGAAGCAATGAACCGTACATTAAGGAGTTGCTGACTGTGGTTGTGACAGAAAGGAGTAAATGAAGCGAATCAAATCTGAATGCTAAGTTAGGATGGGTTGGATCACCAATGTCACGGAAAACCGGCAATCAGCACCAATAGATTACCTCACGGTTGGATTAGCGGGCCACACATGACACTCAATCAGTGGCAGCAGTAACCGACGCTTATGCGAGCGAACCCCGAACCCGCTAGCTGGCCCACCTACAGCGAGCAGAACCACCGCACAACAAAGCAAACAAGCTGGTCACTACGCACGAGAAACCTCACAACACGAGTGAACCGGAAATGTTCATGACAGATCGAGGAGAAATAGTGAGTTCTACGGCCAGAAGGCACAGAGCGAATAACAACGAGCTGGCATCAACACAAGCGATACAACACAGTGCAAAACTAAGGCACACACACACACAACACGAGCACACTACACTTACTACTACGATAATGGCTGGACGACCACATTAGGTCGGCACCATGGGCCCAACGAGAAATGAACCCAAACCCAATACACTTGAAGAGCACATTACCACTGAACGCGTAAGCGGGTCCACTCCTGATTCCGCCCACACAACACACACACACACCACCACACACGAGCAACACACCACCACAGCATCACGACACCAAAACACCACACTACCAGCACCACACACTACATACACACAACACACACACACACACACACACAACACGAATATATACACACACACACACACGACACACACACACACACACACACACACACACACACATACAACAACACATATAACTACACACACAACACACACTACACACCACCACACAACCACACACCACACACACACACACACACAACCCACACACACACACACACACACACAACGACACACACACAACACACACACACAGCACACGTACCACACCACACTACAACACACACCACGAACACACACACAAACACACACACCAACACACACACACACACACACAACACACACACACAACACCACACACACACACAACACACACACACACACAACACACACACACACACACACACACACACACAGCAACACACACGACACACACACACACACACACACACACACCACACAGCACAGCACACACAACACCACACAACACACACACAACACACACACACCACAACACAACACACACACAGCGCTGACACACACACCCCCAACACCTGAACACACAACCCGTCACTCAACAGGCACAGCTAGGACACATTTACACACAATCACCACACACACTGAGTCATCCACATCGATCAGCACACACACACCGAGAAAAAACACGTACTATCACCTGCTTGGCTGTTGGCACACTGATTCAAAAAATACAAGCGCTACCAAGCACGACGGACGGCCACCCCACCACACACACACACACACACCAGCGACCACTAAGCAGCGTGCAGCAGCGACGTACATCCCACCACATTTCACAACCCATCACTCTGATCCACTACACTATTTTGATTCACACACCACCCTAACACTGCTATCCTATCCCTAATCCGATTCGACACACACATAACGACCACTATATGCCACAAAAGACACACCCACACATCATACCCACCACACACCCCAAGCCACTCACCATAGGCAACACACACACGGACACACACACCCACACCACAAACACGCGAAAGCAATCACACCACACTAAAACAGCGAAACAGCACAACGTAAACTTAACACATCATCACACATCAACCACCACATACCTACAATATACTTAACGACATACACAACACACTACACCATCATACACTATAACCCCTAAACCACATCATAAAACACAAAACGAACACACACACTATACACACACATCCACACCACACACCACTCACAACACACTACTAACTACATACACTAACACACAGACACACCAAACAGCTCAATACTAACACACAATACCATAAACACACACTAAACCTAACCATACTAACCATACCTAATAGCTAAACCACTAGAACATACTAACATCAACCGCCACACGATACACACACAATCAGCCACACAACAACACAGCGAGCAACCACAAACACCAGACTTAACACTACAGACACACACACTACACAAACTACCATAGGCATCACAGACACCCCACAGCACACTAAAAACACACACACACACAGCACACACACACACACACCAGCACGACACACATCACACACACACACACACAGCGAGACACACACAAACACACAACCACAACACACAACACCACACAGCACGATCACACACACAGCCACCCACAGCACACACCACCACCAACTCTAACACAGGCACACATTACACGACACACAGTCACACACACACACACAGCGCTAACACATATCACAACAGCCAGATGGTCCATGAAACTACAAGACAAACAACAACCCACAACCCAACACACCAAATCAGCTTAACACACCCCGAACATCACCAACTCAACATCGAGATGATACACACACACTCACCATGAGAAACCTTACTAAATCACACAACACACACAACCACAGCGACACATAACATACACAAGCAACGCGACACACACAAAACGACCACGAAGATCACATTACACACGTAACAACACAACACAACACACATATATATAAAAACAGCTCACACACTAACACACACACAAACACGAGTCGTACACACGCATCTATCACCACAACAACACACACACGAGTGCACACACTCAGCACACACACACCACATTCACAGGCACTGTGTGAGCACACACAACACACACACACACACAACACAACACACACACACAACACACACACACACACACACACACACACACA
>JABUQX010017428.1:57500-70098 GCA_015478945.1 Trachelipus rathkii | reverse complement strand
CAAGGCCTTTAGGCAGGCTGGATCAAGCGTCAGTCAGACAGGCAGGCAGGCGGTCGTGATGTCGTCAGGCCGGCTTAGTCTTGGTCAAGGCTAGGCTAGGCAGGCTAGAGCAGTGCACAGGGTCAGGATCACAGGCAGAGATGACAAACAGGCAGGCAGGAAGGCATGAGCAGGCCTAAGGCAGGTCAAGGAAGCAAATACTCACAGGCAGGCAGGCCAGGTCAGGCAGGCAGGCAAGGCAGGCAGGCAGGCAGGGCAGGATCACAGGAGCAGGCAGGTCACAGGGCAGGCAGGCCAGGCTAGAGCATGCTAGGCTAGAGACTCAAGGTAATAGGCAGGCAGGGCAGGCAGGCAGGGAAGGCATATAGTCAAGGTCAGGCAGGCATATACTCTTTTGCACGGAGACCAGGCAGGCTCAAGAGCACATAGATCAAGCAGGCAATGCACAGGCGAGCAGGCAGGCAGGCAGGCAGGCTCAGGAAGGCAGGCAAAGTGAAGGCAGTATAGCAGTATGTATCTCATGCGACTAAGGGTCAGGACTAGGTGAACCTAAGGTATCACGTATGCAGTGATAGTAATCTATAGTAACAGTAGCATAGGCAGGGTCAGGCGTGAGGGCGGCGTGATACAGTAGCGCGGAAGCGATTAGGCAGCGAGGGTGTGGATGGTTTAAACCACATTGTGGTTTCAAACATTGGATTTATAACCTACATTAAAAAAACAATGGTTATTAAACCATCAAAAATAACATGCTCAAATATCTAAAAAATATATTATATTAATCGATATTTCCTTTAGCATGTTGATCTCGGTTTTTTCATGTAGCTGAAAAGTGCATAAAAAATTTTCTCTAGGAATTTTTGATGATTATATTTATTTAAGTGCATAGAAATTTAAGTACTTATACAGATAAGTATGTTTATTTTATTATACGATTTTATATATTGCTTTTTATTCCCATTATTACCTCTTTTCTATAATAGCTTTGCGAATATATAAAATTATCACGTTTAGTATCATAGGCAGGCAGGCAGGCAGGCAGGCAGGTAAGCAAGACAGACATAGGCAAAGACAGGCAGACAGACAGGCAAGCAGATAGACAGACAGGGTGGCAGGGTAGACAGGCAGCAGGAGTACAGGCAGGCACTGGACAGGTACGGCAGGCAGGACTCATAGGAACAAGGCAGGCAGGCAGGCAGGTCAAGGCTATGATAGCAGGCAGGTCAGGTACATGAGAGGCAAGGCAAGGCAGGCCAAGGCTCACATGAGCAGGGCATGAGCAGTTCATATTGAAATATTAACTCAGCCATATTTGAATGTTATTAATTTTACTATTTCAGTTTTGAAGAGAATACACGGCTTTCGTTGCCAAGAACGAATAATATAATATGAATAAAACATTTTAACACTTTTCTATAAGATATAAGGTTATTATAAAATAGAAAATTACACTGTAATCTATCTATTATGATGAACCACCAGATGTTTAAAAGTCTGATAGTTATCACTTCAACAACTACGCAAAAATTTTGATTTCTAGTGAATATATCTTGGTTCAATATCTATCGCACAATGCAGAAGTATTTGTTAATATTTAGTACCATAAGATCATATATACTTGCCTAGACACACAACTCATGGGTGACATTGGCCGATTTGCAAATGATATAGTTGGCTGAGACTCGGTGACAATAAGTGAATCGCTGACATATTTGATGACTGTTACGGAAGAAATCTTGTATTGCTATATCTACTTCGGTGCTGTGCAGTCAGATAGACCATGTTCCGCCTAAAATTCGAACATCTCGCTCCCACCAGCAGAGAGATGGGAGTAAGACTCAGGTTACTAATATGCGGAAGAATCCACTATATTGAATATTAAGTTATCAAATATTATTCCATTGAGAATATGTTTCGATTGAATCAGGCAGGCAGGCAGGAAGGAGAAGTGGACATAGGATGCCTGAGCCGATCTCTCACCTGCTCAAGAGAAGGCATGGTCCCGTCAGGCAGTGTCGCAGGGCCTCAGGCGCACGAGGTACAGGTAGAGCGAAGTGCAGGTTACGGCGCTCAGCAGCTTCAGCTGAGAAAGGCGAGAGCAGGAGGAAATAGGTTCAGCGCAAGGTCAGAGTGCTGGTCATGGAGACAATGTTCCAGGCATAGAGCAGCGCCAGTAGACACAAGGCAGGCGCAGCAGCTCGAGGCATTGTAGTGCATGCCAAGAGCCAGGCAGGCAGCGACTAGGAGGACAGTGCCTTAGTGCTCAATAGGAGCGCAGGCATGACAGGCAGACAAATATACGAGGCATCTAGATGCTAGCTGTGAGGCAGAGGAGACAGGTCACGCGTAGATGCTCAGCGTCAATAGAGTTGCCCAGAGGATCATAGGTCAGCTAGGCAGGAAAGGCAGGCAGGAGAACAAGCAGCATGGAGACAGGCGGATCTCGCATGGATCACCCATGTTGAACTACCTGAGACATTATGGAACATCCCCTGGGTTTTCTTAAGGGAGATGTGGCTACTTTGCAGGGACTTAGGTTCCGCAGCTTATCGTCGGGGGAACTCAGGCTTGGCTCAGTTGAGGATGAGACTAGGTTGGATGGCAGGCAGGCAGGGCAGGCAGGCAGGCCAAGACCGGCCAGGCAGGCAAGGCAGGCATCGGCAGGCAGGCAGTGAAGGCAGGCAACGTGCACAGATCGAGTGGCTTACTGGTATGAATGGGCTTAGGACAGGCACTGCTTGTGACAGAGAATCGGTCTCATGCGCAAGGACAGCGCTTAGTGCTCACGCGTCGCAAATGAGACACCTATGGCACGGCAGGCAGAGAATCAAGGAAGGAACGGAAGGACACAAAAGGCAACGACACACGGCACGGCTAGCGTCACAGGGATTCACGGATGATAATGGGCAGGACTACCGAGAGTTAGTGTCAGCACATGGATGTAAAGTACACAGGCATGGTTCTCATGTTGCATGGCAGGCAGTTTGCTTAGTCTAGTTTTTCGGATTTGACAGTTGTTTAGGTGTATTTCTCCACGGGAAGCGCTAGGATCTCAGACAAGAAGCAAGAAGTATATAGACGAGACGGGCACTTGAGATAAAGGCAATGGGCACGGAGCACAGCAGTGTGCACGACGGCAATGCAGCCAGGGAAGAGTCAGTCACTCAGAGAGATATCCAGCACGTGCACACAGCGATTGCGAATGGACTAGTCTGCAGGAAGCCACTTCAGTCACAAGGACAATATGGCAAGAGATGGTCAGGCAGGCATGGCACAGAGATGTCATCTTGCCAGGCGCAGGCAGGCAGGCAGGGCAGGCAGGCAGGCGGCCAGGCAGGCAAGGCAGGAAGGCAGCACGTAAGGCTAAGGTTACACGATTAAGGACAGGACAATGCTGGTCTACGTGGTCAGACCTGGCTAGGCTATGGTTTAGGCGAGGTAAGGGTCATGGTTCGAATAGTAGAGCTATGTTAAGTGCACATGGTCAAGCATGAGCACTCGCGTCTATGTGAAGGCTCTAACTATCCATGTGCACGCGAAGAAGATCGAGCTTTGCCGCTATGTGCAGGATGGCCGGGATGGGACACGTGACACAGAGGCTCAGCGCGAGAGACGCAGGCACAGTGTATTCAAGAAGAGACGCACATGCGCAACAGTTCAGGCTCAGGCAGGTCTAGTGTAGAGAATGCTCAGGCCTATGGTGCTGCATGTGACAGTAGCTCCCCATCAGGTCCAGTGGCAGGAACTGGAGGACTCCAATGAGTCAGTGACTAAGGTCAGGTACAGGTAAGGCTCACAGGCAGGCATGGCAGGCAGGCAGGCAGTGCAGGCAGGCAGGCAGTAGCTCACAGGCATAGCTGGACCATGGACTGGCAGGCAGGGCAAGCAGGCAGGCAGGCAGGTCAGGCAGGCAGGCATAGATAGAGGGCAGGCTAAGGCAGGCTAAGGTCAGGCAGGAGGGCGGGCAGGAAGCCAAACAGGCAGGCAGGCAGGCAGGCAGGCAAGCAGGAAGCAAACAGGCAGGCAGGCAGGCAGGCAGGCAGGCAGGCAGGCAGGCAGGCAGGCAGGCAGGCAGGCAGGCAGGCAGGAGGCAGGCAGGCAGGCAGTATCACATGAGCAGGCCAGTAGCATGTATGACAGGCAGTGATCAAGTATATATATATACATAGGAAGGCAGGCCCACGCAGGCAGGTCACACGAGGCAGGCAGGTCTGTGCAGGTCAAGGCAGAGTACTATAGACAGGCTCAGATAGCAGGCAGGCAGGCAGGCAGGAGCAGGCAGGTCAGGCGGTACTCAAGGCAGGCAGGCAGTAGCAGTAGGCTAAGGCATTATATATGATTATTATATGTATATTTTAATATATATTGTTCTTGAAGATAACTAGTAGATATATAAGATGTTATATTTATACTATAGATTATATAAGGTTTACATACAAAGTGTATATTTATCACGATGTTACTTCTTTTATTTACCTATATTATCATTATTACTATAATTAAATATGACTTTTTAAATAGAAATTACCATAAAGAAATAGCCTGGCACCCTAAAATTAGGAAGTTAAGTGAAGATATTACGAGATGTTGTGTAACATGTCAACAAAAGTCGTTCGCACGGATATCTGTAGATAGTCGCTTATATCTAAATATTTAGACTATATGATATTATTTTAATCTTTAAAAAACTTTTGCCTTAAGAAACTATTAGGGTGGTACTGCAGCAGGCGGCAGGGCAGGCAGTACTCAGAGCAGGGTCACGTGGCAGTGACATGCAGGCATGATAGAGTAGCAGGCAGCAGGCAGGCTAGCAGTATAGGTACAGGCAGGCAGGCATTCTCACAGGTACAGGACAGTCAATAGGCAGGAGGGCGTAGCAGGCAGGCATGAGCATTAGGCAGGCAGGTAAGGCAGTGAGGCAGGCAGGCAGGCAGGCTAGGAAGCATAAACTCACAGGCAGGCAAGGAAGGCAGGCCAAGGCGGCAAGGTCAGTGAAATAGCAACAGGCATAGGTCAGGCCGTAGCAGGCAGGCAGGCTAAGTAGCAGGCAGGCCAGGCAGGCAGGCATGAGCAGGCTAGGCAGGTCAGGCAGGCAGGTCAGGCAGGCAAGGCTCACAGGCAGGCAGGCGAGCAGGCAGGCAGGGAGGCAGGCTAAAACAGCAGCCAAGCAGGCAGGCAGGCAGGCAGGCAAGCAGGCGGCAGGCCAGGCATGCCATGGCAGGCAGGCAGGCAGTGACATAGGCTAGTAGCCAGGAAGGCAGTCGCCAGGCAGGCAGTGCACAGGCTTGGAAGAGCAGGGCAGGCAGGTCCATGCATAGGCGAGCACGCAGGCAGGCAGGCCAGGCGGGCAGGCATAGGAACTAGGCAGGACCAGGACTAAGGCAGATTCATTTAGAATTGAAGAGAGACAATGATGAAGATGTGTAGAATAGTTGAGAGAGATGAGAGATGTATGTAGTGTCATTCGATACAAGAAGATGGTTTCGTGTATATTATTATTCTGAGATTTTATTAAATTTTTTATTTTCACCATTTAGCCTTTTCACTATATAAAGCTTTCGTAATATTTATAAATTCACAGTTTTCAGGGTACGTAGCAAGGCAGGCAGGTCAGGCAGGCAGGAGCTACAGACTAGGCAGAGGCAGATAGAGCAGGATTATAGGCGGCTACGCAGGGAGGGCTAAGGGAGTGGACAGAGGAGGCATAGCATGGCAGGTCACTAGGCGGCAGGCAGGTCAAGGCAGGCAGGTACAGTCAAAGGCAGGCAGGTCAGGAGGGCAGGCATAGGTACAGGTAGGCATGAGCAGGCAGGTCAGCACAGCAGCATAGGCTAAGGCTCAGGCAGGCAGTTCATTGAAAGGTAACCGGCATATCTGCTGTTATTTTACTATTTAAGTTTGATACAAAGGTAGTTTTGAATAAAGATATAAGTTTAATGTGGTCAGTTGCGGCAAAAAATAGCTTATTAAATAGAAATTTCAATAAAGCCTACCAAAACAACGGACTCTTTGATCAGATAATATTCTTTCCAGAAGAATTTAGACAATTTTGTATCATGGAATATCAATTTATAGGTTTTTTATTTTATAAAAAACTTATGCTACTAAGAATAACTATGGATGAGCTAGCGTTCAGCTATTAATATTATAGGCGGCCTTAAGCAGAGAAGAACTTATTCTTTAGAGAAATTAATAATCAAGAAATTACAAATTAGTTACTGTTGCTAGATCATAAAAATGATATTGTCGACAAGACTGTTTGAATGAATAGCCACTCTCGTGCTAGACTCTCACTATAAGTAAAGATAGGAAATCAATATAAAATGTAAAAATGAATATAAACTTCACTCTCAAATCAAATATATGAATTTCACGTATAGTTATTAGTTTCGTTTAATATTTATTTCTACCGCTAGTCGTCACACTTGAAGCAGTGAAGGCAGGCAGGCAGGCAGGCAAGCATTCTGCACTCAGGTTAAAGAGTGGACACTCTAGTGTAACAGGCAGTATTAGAGCACTGTAGGCAAGAGCAGTCATAGCGCAGTTGTCAAGGCACTCAGAGCTAGTGAAGGCAGGCAGGCAGGCAAAGCGTTATGGAACAATGGGCAACGAAAGGGTCATGGGACCAGCGGAAAGGGGGCATTTGCAAGGACTCTCGGGAGCATGGAGTCCAGGACAAGCGCGGGCTAGAGTACATGTGCGTAGTCGGATTGGCAGGCAGGCCAGGTGACAAGAAGTGCAGGTGCAGGCAGGCTAAGGCTCGAGCAGGGTGCAAGACACAGGAAAGAAACAATATCTACAGATGCAGTAGACAGGCAGGCCAGGTCAGGTCGCTAGAGGAGGAGCAAACAGGCGCAGTGGAGCAGACTAGCGTTATAGAGTCAGTGCAGAGCAGGCGGGAGAGTCACGCTAAATGTAGAAGTCGCTGTCTATTCGAAGAGACGCAAGGTCTGGCTCATAGGCATAGCCATGTGGTAGCTGGCAAGGCATAGCGCAAGAGGCGCATAACGTTCACAGTGTCATTAGTTCTCATCGTCCAGATAGGTTAAGGTCTGTACGGCCAAGGACAGAGGCAGAGCAGGCAGAGTCCGTCGAGCGCGCCGACGCACTAGTTCAGTGAGCACATGTCGCCAGAGACTAGGTAAAGGCTAGAGTCATGGAAGTACGAGGCGTCATGCGTCATGGCTAGAGCAACTGACACAGGTTCAAGGATAAGTGACTCTGTGTCACATTGTGTTTGCTTAGGCACAGGATCGGCAGGTACATAAGACTCAGTGTTCTCTCGGTTTCATGTCGAGGGCATGTAGACAGGCAGATGATGAAGGCAGAGCAGGAAAGGCGGCATGGCAGGCAGCAGGCGGGCAGGCAGGCAGGTAGGTACAGTGCACAGGAGGAGTATCAGGCCAGGCATAGGCAAGGACAGGTAATGCAAACAGGCAGCAGGCAGGCAGGCAGGCATAAGCATAGAAAGCATAACCAGGCAGCTAAGGCAGGCCAATGAGCTCAAGGTAAGGCGGCAGGCAGGCAGGCCAGGCAGGCAGGCAGGCAGGCAGGCAGGCATGGCAGGGAGCCAGGCACGCAGTGGACATAAGTTCATACAAAATGAACATACAGGCAGGCAGGCAGGCAGGCAGGTCAGGCAGGCAGGCAGGCTCACCGGGAGTCAGGGCTAGGCGTGTCAGGCAGACAGGAAGCAAACAGGCATGAAAGCAGGCCAAGGCATAGGCTCAAGCAGGAAGCATACTAAGATGCAGGCCAGGCAGGCAGGCATAAGCATGAGCGGCAGGCAGGCAGGCAGGCGGAGGACTCAATAGCAGGCATGGACTAGGTCAGGCAGAGCAGGTGAAGGCAGGCAACGTCAATAGGCACGCTAGGCTAACGCAGGCACGCGGCAGGCACGCTCACAGACAGGCAGTGCACGTGGTCAAGGACATGAGTCAAGGCAAGGCATGAGCAGGCAGGCTAGAGACGGCAGGCAAGGCAGGCTAGGTAGGCAGGTATATACAGGCTTTCAGGCAGTGACAGGCAGGCTAGGCAGGTGACAGGCAGGCAGGCAGGCAGGCAGGCCGGTACAGGCAGGTACAGGCAGGCAGGCACGTATGATCATACAAAGTGTTTATTTCAAGATATTTTTGCTAGGCAGGCAGGCAGGCAGGCAGGCTCAGAGCAGGTCATAGGCAGGTCGAGCTTGGATCCGAAGGTTCGCAGGGGCAGTGCATACGAGCAGGTCTGTCGCAGAGTGGAGCGTATACAGGTCTCTCATGAATACAATGTGTACAGGCAGAGCAGGCCAAGGCAGGCAGGCAGTTTCATTTTTATTACAAACATATCAGTGGTTATATTTACTAATTTTAATTCATACAAATGTTTATTAGGTCTTTGACATACGCCCCTTATCCTAGATCTCTACATACTCTTGTCTCTCATCGATATAGCACAGTATATTCTATAATACCGCTAATAAAGACGTTATTTCATTAGAGTTCCCATTATATTAATAAAACTTTTGTCAACAAGTAAGCGAATATACTCTTTATGGGGTGTAACTGCTCATGCAGTCTGACCTCAACATGTCTCCACGGCAGCCGACCAGGCTACCGACGACAAGCAGCGCACCGATGTGTCTGAGGCCTGGCATAGGTGCAGTGCTCTCTCGCGATAAAGTGAGCTACCGACACGGCAGGCCAAGACTCAATGTCAGGTAGGGCAGGCAGGCAGCGCAGGCGGCCAGAATAGCAGTAGCAGGCACAGCAGGGCAGCGCAGAAGATCCCCACGGCGCATGGGTCGCTAGGAGCACAGATATATTAGAGAACGTTACAACACAGGGTACTCAGGGCACAAGATGCAAACTGAACGTCCATGCAGCTGGCAAAGCTCATGGAAGGCTCGATAACAGTGCTATGGGTATGAGCAGGCCGGTACCACGTAGCAGCAGCAGTAGCAGGCAGGTCAATGGAAAGGAAAGGCACGCAAGCGCATGGCAAGCGCAAGCAAGGCATACGCAGGCAGTATACGCATACCGCATGGCAGGACTAAGGCTCAGAGCGATGACGTGGTATGGTATATAGTATATAAGGGGGCAGGCATGACAATGCTAACAGGCAGGAGGCTAAGCTAAGAGGCAGTGCACAGGCAGCAGCTAAGGCAGGCATGAGCACGTATATATCACAAGGCAAGGCAGGCAGGCAGGTCCCAGCTCAAATGAGCAGTTTACAAATTGGAAATAACGCGCATATTACGATGTTCTATTATATTAATCATTATTTAAGTTCTATACAAGTGATTTATTTCACGATGGTTACTTCTATTTTACTCTACATTTACCTTTACTATAATAGCCATATATCATTTTAAAAATAGAAATTCCTCACGGCATATAATCACATAAATGTATGAACACCACGATGACTTAAATCTGTATGTTTATCTACATAAAGATACCCATAATCAATTCACTTGAATATATATATAAAGGTTTTTTCGATATATAGGTTTTTTATATAATACTTCTTTAAAAATACCTTTGCCTTACGAATAGTTCTATGGGTGACTGAAGCAAGCACGCATGGCAATGGCTAGGTCCATGGCTGTTCGCACGTGCCAGGTAGCTGCGCGAGAGGCAAGGCGCAGGCAGCAGGCATATGCGCAGAGCACCGGCATGGCAGTTAGCGCATGGGCAGGCCAGGCAGGCAGGCCAATGGCAGGCATGGCATGTTAGGCCAGGACAGGCAGTTAGGCAGGTCCAGGCAGAGCAGTCAGGCAGGCCAGGCAGGCAAGGCAGGCAGCAGGCAGAGCAGGGCCAGGCATGTGCCAGGCAGGAACAGGACGGTTTACAGTCGAGCACTAGAGCACAGAAGAGTCAGACGCCAGCACAGATGTCGATGGAAATAGCAGTGAATGAACAGGCGCAGGCAGGCAGTCAGGACTCAGGCATGCATGGCAGGCTAGGTTTAGAGGCTAAGGCAGAGAACATGGTGGCATCCATGTAAGGCCCAGGCAGGCAGAGCCGTGAGGCACGGCACTTTAGCGTCATCGGCGTGCTCAGGTGCTAGGGTCTAGGTCTAGGCAGCAGGCAAGGCAGGCAGAGCTCAGGCAGGCAGGCGGTAGGCAGGCAAAAGTGCAGGAAGGCCCTGAGTCGCAATCCGCAGGCAGGCAGCCTATGTGGACATGAGGAGAGACGAGGCAGGCAGGCATGCAGGCGAGAGCAGGCAGGCAGGCAGGCTGGCAGGCAGGAACTAAGGCTAAGGCAGGCCAAACTAGTGAGAGCGCAGTGTCGGCAGGCAGTTCGCAGGAGGCAGGCAGGTGCACGCAGAAGTACGTGGCCAGGCAGAGCAGGCAGGCAGTGCAGGCAGGAAGGTCTCATTACTACGGCAGGCCAAGGGCTAGCAGGTGGCAGCGCCAACTGCAGGCAGGCACGCAGGCCAGGCAGAGGCAGGCAGTGTCAGAGCACAAAGGCAGGCTATTGGAGGGCAGGCAGGCAAGCAGGCAGGCAGGCAGGTAGCCATAGGCAGGCAGCAAGCCAGCAACGAAGGCATGGTGCTTGTGCAGTGGGCTGACATGGCTGCAACAGGAATTGTCAAGAACCAGGTCATTAGTGAATTGCAGGCAAAGGCAGGATCAGGGGCTAAGTTTTTGTGAGAGGTCAAAAATCAAGAAGCAGGCGAATTAGATCAGGCAGGCAGGCGAGGCAGGACAAGCTTTTTTTGCGACTCACGAGTTTGCTCATAAGGTCATGAGTACAGGCGGGAAGTGAAGATGACACGCCCAGCCAGGCCGCAGGCGGCACGCATAGGCAGTTTCAGGTTTATTTTTTAACTTTTGAGTTTATGGTAAAAAAACTCAAAGACAAGGACCATTGATAAGCTCAGTTGTCATGGTCGCGAGGTTATTAAAACTCGATGGATACTAGCCAGGCAGGAGAGAGAAACTAGGAATTGAGAATTCTAATGGCAAGTAGCCTACGGATCATATGAACAGTGTTCAGTGACCTGGCAAAAGAATAGTGTTAAACGAGATATGGCTCGAGTGTCAACGGACAGACAGGCCAGGCAGGGCATAGCACCATAGGCCAAGTGTTTATTTCCTTAAATAGCATAAAGTGCAAAATTTCATATAGTGTTTATTAGCTCTTTAACTATATATAAGTTCATAAAACGTGTTATTTTATTTTACGATTATAATTCATTTATATATTCACATTTTAACACATATTACTTAAAACATTAACAGAATATTATATGTTTATATTATATTTCTCAACTAAACCTTTGCCTACATAAATGGAGGTAAGTAAGTGCAGAACAAGCGCAAAGGACAGAAGTGTCAAGCAAGGACAGAGACCAGGCTAGGCAGGCAGCAGGCTCAAGCGAGGTCTAAGGCAGTGCAGTGTCTAGGTCTTAGGCGGCAGGCATAGGCATAGTAGGCTAGGCTGTTCAGGCAGACGCAGACAAGCATTTTCTGTTCAATTGATAAGTGTTGCTTAGTTTGTAAAAAAACAGTCAGGGGTGTTCATGGTTTAGCACACAGGCCAAGCCTGAGGAATCATATGAGCTAGGTCAGGCATGGACAGGCTAGTGCCAAGCAGGATAGCAAATCAGGCAGGCAGGCAGTGCCTAGGCAGGCAGGGCAGGAAGTGAAGGCACGCTAGGCAGGCTAGAGCATGGCAGCAGGAGGCTCAGGCAGGCTAGGCAGGTAGGCAGGCATGCTAGAGCAGGCATATGAGGTCAGGTGCAAGCACGCACAGCAAGCATGGCACAAGCAGGCTAGGACACGCAGGACATGGCAGAGCAGTGCAGGCAGCAGGCAGGCGGCAGGCAGGCACGCGGCAGTGACACGCAGGCAGGCATTGGCCAAGGCAAGGTAACGCAGGTGAGCAGGTCAGGCTAAGGCAGGCTGAGCTACAGGCACAGGCAAGTTATTGAAATATACCAGCAATAATCGATGTTGAATATTTCTCTATTTAAGAGTTGCTATACAAAGTGATTTATTTCACTAGTATGTTACTGTATTCTTTATACCATTATTTACCTTTTCTATAGATTAGTTTATTAATAGAAAATCAATATCACATAAGGTATGAACACGCTATAAGGCTACGTTATATGGAAGGGTATTGCTATATAATTTCTCACATCACCTATAAACAGTACCCCGAGTATATATAAGTATATATATATATATATATATTACTACTGATTTAATATATATGTATATATGTATATTTGTATATATATATATATTATAGTATATAGTAGTATATATATATATATATAATAGTATAGTTTATTCAAAGTTTTGATATATATTAATATATTTCCAGTCGCAAAATAATGTTCCCGCAAGTAAATGTACTTAAATTTGGCCACGGAACTTCAAGAAGAACTGTTTAACATTCCAGAGTCAGGATTGAATATGATCTCTGCAGTGTATTGCTTTAGATTTAAATTACAATACGCACTTTTTTTTTTTCCTTTTTGCTTAAATCAGTTTCTTTCAATTACTTATAATAATAAATTGTTTAATGATAAATTCATTTTGTTTTGACTTTTACCAGGATGTTTTATTGTTTTTTTGTATCTTATCATCTCACACAACGCT
>JABUQX010017428.1:30000-50000 GCA_015478945.1 Trachelipus rathkii | reverse complement strand
AAAGATAGTAATGTAAGTTAGTAGTAGTAGTTAGTAGTATATATAAATATGATTAAGTAGTTAGTGATATAAGTATATAGTATAGGATAATTCCGGACCTATATATATATATATATTATATATATATATATAGTATATATATCACGGGCTCATTTATTGGGAAGATTTTGTGTATTGAGAATTATATTTTTAAACCTTCTAAAAATTTATTTATTGGGCTAGAAGGTTAGCAATTATTATATAATATATTTATTTTTAGTGGGGAATCAATCAATAAATGCTGCCCTTAAAGGCAAGACTAATACATGTATTTGTAAAACTCGGTTACGTATGATTAACAATATTTATTATACATTTTCTGTAAGGGGGCTTTAATTACACCCAATTTACTCTGATTTTTGAGGCCCAAATAATACCGTTGATTCTTAAATTTAATGGAGCTGGGTAAAGGATTGACTTAAATTAATCCCAAAACCAATTTTGATACATTTAGAATACAAAATAATATCAATATTTATAGCTATAATGTGGACAAATTTTATCAAAAATAGAATAATTATTACAGTAATGAAGGTAACACCAATAATATAATAATAATAATAATAATAATAATAATAATAACTAATAATAATAATAATAATAATAATAATAATAATAATAATAATAAAAATAATAATAATAATAATAATAATAATAATAATAATAATAATAATAATAATAATAATAATAATAATAATAATAATAAATGAAAATAATAATTAAAAATGTTATATTAATAATGATAATAATTATATAATAAACTAATAATAATAATACATAATAATCATAAATAATAATAATAATAATAATATAATAATAATAATAAATATAATAATATAATAATAATATAATATAATATAATAATAATAATAATAATAATAATAATAATAAAATAATAATAATAATAATAATAATAATATTAACACATGGAGATAGCTTCTTACTACCATAAGCTATCGGATGCAGCACTCCCTCTTCTTCTTGTAGAAGCACAAATCCCAAAGATGTGTCTGATGCGTCAACTTGGAGGGTGAAAACTTGGTCGAGGCAAGGCATTTTCAACACAGGCTTAGAGACTTAGGTGCCTTTTTACTCCTCAAACGTCTTCTGGTGCTTCTTCCCCCCCCCCCTTACTTTTGTAGATTGTCCTTTTTTTCGTTAACTGCAACTTCAGTGTAATTCCTCACAAACTCTCGGTAGAAACCCGTTAAACCGAGGAACGATCTCACTTGTTTCTTATTTACTGGTGGTTCCGCTTTCATGATCTTTCTAACATTTTCCTCCTGTAGACCTTTCATTCCTCCTCCTATGTAATGACCTAAGAATTCTACGTTTTTAGCTGCTAGCTCACACTTTGACGGTCTTACCGTGTATCCTTCATGCTGTAATTTCCCAAGTACAGTCTTTATCGTAGTCAGGTGTTCTCGCCAGGTCTTGGAATGTATAATAATATCATTAATGTAAAAATCAACATCGTTGATACCGTCTAAAATTCTTCGCTTCGCCCGGACGAGGTTTGCTCCGGCATTCAACATACCGAAGGGCAGCTTTAAGTAGTGGTAGTGTCCGTCCTCTGTGGAGAACCCTGTCTTGTATGCGTCCTCAGGTTTGATCCTTATTTGCCAATAGCCTTTTGACACATCAAGTTTGGAGAAGAATCTATCAGATGCAAATTTAGTGAACAACGATTGGGTCATGGTCATCGGTTCGGGATCAAAGATAGTAATTTTATTCAAGGCCCTATAATCGGAACACACACGTTTAGTTCCATCTTTCTTTTGCACCATCACCACTGGTGCTGAATAGGGTGATGAGGACTTTGTAATCACTCTCATTTCTATCATTTTCTTGATCTCCTTCTTGAGTTCAGATCTGGTATTATATGGTAATGTGTATGGCTTTATTCTAATCGGATTTTCGTCGATCAGATCGATGGCATGAAAGTCATTTCTTGCTGTGCCTGGCAAATCCGTGAACATCTCCTTATGGTACTTAAGAATATCTAATAGCTCTTCTTTCATCTCTTCAGAAATCTCTTCGCTTATGACAACATCATTTATACTTTCTCTCTTCTTAGTTGTCGTTTCAAGTACTGACACAGGTACTTCCTCTTCGTTTTCTGTCTCTAATAATATGGCGGATGCTGCTGTTGGCTGTACACCCCTTGGTATTGCCTCTTCATTTTCTTCTTCTTCCCTTAACAAATACTACTTTAATAAATTTATGTGGTATGTCTTTACCACGTCGCCCACTCTGATTTTATAATTGTCCTGTCCGTAAGGTTCAATAACCTCATATGGACCACCCCACCTCATCAACATTTTATTATGTGATGTGGGTATTAACACTAGCGCTAAATTTTCAGTTTTCAGCTTTCTTCCTTTTGGCTCTTTTGTCATAAAATTTCTTTTGTCTACCTTGTGCTTACCCAGATTTTCCCTCGCTAATTTCAAAGTCTCATTCAGACGTTCTTGAAGGTCAAACACATACTTATAAGTTGTTTTTGCTTCGTCTGGGTTTATGTCGCCAGCCCACAGTTCGTGTAAAATTTGCATGGTCCCTCTGACCGTTCTCACGCATAACAGTTCAAAAGGAGAGAATCCTTTTGACCTTGAGGAGCCTCCCTATAGGCGAACAACAATGGCTCAATGAATTTGTGCCATTTCCTCACCTGCTCATGACACATCCTCTTTATCATTTTCTTTAAGGTACCATTGAACTTTTCGCAGAGGCCCTGCGTCATGGGATGAAATATATACTTGAGTTTAGATGTTTGATGTTCATCATTCTAGCGACGTCTTGCATCAGGGTAGAGGTAAATTGTCTACCATTGTCGCAGACGATCTCTTTTGGGACACTCAATCTCAAGAAGATACCCATAAAACTTTCAGCTACTTTTTGAGATGAGATAGATTTCAGTGGGATAGCCTCTGGATACCTTGTAGCTGTATCCACCAACGTTAACACGTACTGATGGCCCTCAGATGATGAAGGTATGATGGGTTCAATCAAATCTATCACTACGCGTTCGAATGGTATCTCTATTATGGCCATCGAACACAGGGGAACTTTCGACAACCTTGCCCTTTGAACATGTCCTTTGACAAATGTCGCTGGAGTAGCAGTACTTCACTACATCCTGATCAATGTTGGGCCAATAAAAATTCTGCGTTATTTTCTCCATAGTTTTCTTTACTCCCTGGTGTCCTCCGAATAACTCTTCGTGAGCTACGCTCAACACTTTTCTTCTATACTCCTTTGGCACAACTAATGTATAGCGCTCAAACTGATTCTCTATTACTCTTTTAAAAAGTAAGTCTTTATTTACAATACACTTTCGTTCATTCTTATGAACCGACCTCCAGACTCTCTGTAGTGTGGGGTCCTGAATCTGCTTCTCTTTAAAATCAAGGCGATCCTGAATAAGTTCACGCGTCAATTCGCCTTCTGCAGGTAAAACTTCTGCTGGAGCTGCAATTTCTGGCTCTCGGGTACTTTCCGTTCCATTGGATTCTGACCCATTTTATTTGGTTCTGTCACTTATAATCTGTCCTTCAAGGTCTTTTCCGACATTTGGTGACTTGGTTCCCAAGGTCTCCGTCACTTCTTCTTCAGGAGACTTATTGCTGGATGGAGTCGTGGCAACACCTCGATCTCTTGATGGTCGCAACATGGATACTTCTGCATCTTCCAGTGGCCTTTCCTTTCTGTTTGACTTGTCTGTGGGGCGTTGCGCCCTTCGAGTGATTCCACACTCATATAGTACCTGTTGGGCGACACTGTGTCCATCGAGTGACTCAGCACTCACACCTCCTTCCGCCTTCTCGACAAAAGGGGACAACCAACTCATAGGAGCTCCACTATCTTGCTCTTTGCAATTGAAACGGCACTTAGCCTCGTCCCAACTACTATCAGGCTCAAATGGAGGTAATACTCCCTCAACATTACCCAGCACCAAGTCAAACACGACGTTCGGCATTACAACAGCCGTCGTCTCTCCAGAGTAGTAAAAGGTATCCAAAACTACTTTCGCCACCAGAACCCGCATGACAGTGTTGTCAAGCAACCTCATCCTTTTGTACGCTCCTGTATAGTTTTCTTGATTCACAAAATTTCTCCTTAATAGCCACGGCATTACAGGCGCAATCCCTGAGACATTTTACCTTGTAACCATTGGTGTAACCGTTCACAACTGGTAGATCGTGGGAGTCCTCACTGGCCCCTCCTACCATGCACTTGACATCCTGTGCCACCTGTGGCTCTTCACCAGAAGACATCTGGTCTTTTTCCTTTTCCGTAACTCTACCGGACGCCACTGTTGACTTTGTTTCATCCCTATGACGGTTCTGGTACATACTGAATCCTCGATTACTGCCATTGTATGGCGAATTACGACAGTCTCTCGCTACGTGCCCTCGCCGCTGGCACTTCTAGCATGTGACATCATCTCTGGGCTCGCTTGAGCTCCTACGATGAACATCTTTTCTCTGCTCATAACTCCGAGCAACATTCACAGCTCCGTTATTTCTCTGATTGATAGCATTGTTGTTGTGGCAACTGGCTTTTCCCTCATGTATTCTATAATGACTGTTGCTATTACTGTTTTGATTTCGAATCTTAAAATTGTTCTGGTGACTGCTTTTGGGCACAAAGCTGGTTTTGTAACCATGCAAGAAATTTTCCGAACTTGCAATAATATCATTCACGTCCTTTTCATTTTTTACAGTTAAATATGAAGCCAGGTCTTTAGGAACCATACTCATTTACTTGTCGACTGAGAAGAATGTCAATAACTCATCAAAAGTTTTTTTTCACTTTGGCAGCGGAGAACCATTTTCTCAGCGATTCAACGATCCTGGTCATATAAACTTTAGGATTATCATCCTCAACTTGGGTTATTGCTTTGAACTTTGAGCGGTACCCACTCTCTGTTAAATCGTATCTTACTAATAGAGCTTGTTTTAATACTTCATAATTTGTTGCGTCCTCTACTGGTAACTGGTTGTACACCTTTACAGCCTTTCCAGTTAATACAGAACCCAATATATACGAGTACTTTTCTTACGGTATCCCGTTCGCGACAGCCTGCTTTTCAAATAAATTCAAATAATCCTCGATATTATTCACCTTTTCGTCGAAGTTTGGGATTTTCAATTTTGGCACCTTATCAAACGACGAATTACTGCTTCGAGAGAGGTTTTGATTAGCTGCGACAACCTCATGCTTTCACTGATTTTCCTCAGCGTCCAATTTCACCTTCAACATCCACTCTTCGGACTCTCTGGCATCCTTCTCTGTCTGTAGCTTAAGTTTTCTCTCCTCGGCCTCCGCCTGAAGTTTTCTCTTCTCTGCATGAAGCCTCCTCTCCTCCGCCTGAAGCTTCCTCTCCTCTGTTTCTGCCTGTAGTTTTCTCTCCTCCGCTTCTGCCTCTGCTTGCCTTCTACGACCTTCGTTCTCCAGTTCTGACGCTATACTGCGTTGTTCAATCTCTGCCTGAATTCTTTGTAACTCCAACTCCTTCTCTTTAGCAGCCTCTCTCTCTTTCATCCTCTCCTCGCGAAGGAAATAAGCAGCGTCTGCCCCTGTGATATTTAATGCTTACTCCAAAACCTACACCCTCTCCCTGCTCCCCTCTGCGCCTTCTCCTCATCTCTCATCTCTCGCCTCTCTCTCCTTGATAAACCTCGATCCCTCGTCTCTCTCTTCTCTCTTCTAGTTTCTCTCCTCTCTCTCTTCTCCTCTTTTCTCTCTGCTCTTCTCGCTCTCTCCTCTCTCTCTCTCCTCTCTCTCGTACTCCTCCTCCTCTCTCTCTCTCTACTCTCTCTCTCTCTCTCTTATATATATAATATATACTATATATATGTATATATATATACTATATGATAAATATAATATATATATATATAGCTATATATATATTAATCTATATATATAAAGATATATAATGTATATAGATAGAATTATAATCATACCATATACTAATTATATATGTCCACGCAGTATATATAGTACATAATATATCTATCTATACTCCGATAGTGAGTATATTTATAACCTGTATTAATATAGTATATATATTATATCTAAAATAAATTATAATATTATACTAACATATAGCTAACATAAGGCGTAGACAACGAGCACTCAGTGTGTCACCACCCGCTGAAATTATTTAAGGCGTGATCAACAATTTTTGATTCTCCTCTCAAGTCTTCTTAATAATAATAATCAATACACTAATAATAATTAATAATATAATAATAAAATAATTAATTAATAATAATAATAAAATTAATAATAATAATAATGAATATAAATACATAAATAATTAATAATAATAATAATAATACTTAATAGTTAATCAATGAAAATGAAAGTATTTGGTATGGAAAATGAAGAGAACCAACCAGAAGATACAAAGGGTGAAGTGGCTGCTTCCTCATATATGAATTAAAATATAGACCAGGACTTAAATGTAAGTTTCCAATTTGCAGGATTATAACAAATTCCCTTCAAAGCTTTATAATGAGTTTGATGATAAAGATTTAAAAATAAGGGTAGGGAGCTTATAATCGTTCATTGGATCAGCAGGTTCGATGTCCTTCTTCAACTAAATCTTTCTTTCCTCATAAACCATCGCTTAAGTTCATCGTGATCAAGTCACGCACCTGGGGAAAAAAAGATGATAGTATATATATATACTATATATATATTATATATATATAGTAATAATATTATAATATATATATATATATATTAGTATATATATATACTATATATATATATAAGATATATAGATATATATATAGTATATAATACTACTTGTTATCTTATATACTATATATATATATATACTATATACTATATAATATTATATATAATATATTTTACAGTGTCACCACCACTCACGGCAGAAAGCCCTATTCAGGAAAGTACGGTGTCTAAATCCCAAAATAAAATTCCACTCGAGCGCAAATTAGCAGAGAGCACAGACGCCAGGCTTTAAAATGAGGGAGATTAAATTCACAGGAAACACAGGAAGATGGAAGAAGAGTTCCCACAAACAGAGGTAAAGAAAAGAAGGGGGGAAAAAGCATCGCAGGGAAAGAATCCTGATGGATGATTAGCTAGATAAACTGGCGCAAAGAGGGGAGCACCCCGGTGATATGAGGGCTCGTAAATTGTGTACGCGAAGTGTAAGTTCCCTCAACCACATACCTCGGTACCTATAGAAAAAATAAAGCACCAACATCGCGCCGCAAAAGATAGAGGGTCAACTGGAACTGGAAAGTACAGAAGTTTATAAGCCTTTTGCCTTTGACTCGACCCCTGTCCAAAAAATAAATAAATGCTTTTCGGAAAAAAAGCTCCCACCCTCCCCAACCCTTAATTTCAAGACTGAAAAGATTGAGACATGTTCTATTCAAAACTCGTATAGCTGGAGTAATTGAGAGAGGAAAAAAAGTCTCGCAGTCAAACAGAACTCTCGTTTTCTTTGAGGCCGCCCTAGCAAGCGTTGAGTGAGTTTTCAAGACATTTTTTTTATTTAAGCCAAGATGTTTATATTGTGAATAGGAGAGACGTAGAGAACCGTCGAAAAGATAGGAAAGTTAAAGGTGTTTTAAGAGGAAATTTCAATAGAAGTTGTTTTTAAAGAATTAATTCACCCAAGGTTGAGACGTACCCCACTCGAAATCTATCCAGATTCAGCGAGGAATAGACATCGGAAAATTAAGACGAAGGCAATTCTAGAAGAAAGAGGGAGCAGAATTTGAAATGACTTGAAGAATGAGTCGAGTCAGTCGCATATGAGGGAAACAAATTGAGAGATAGATCATTAACTGAAAACAGAATAAAGTAGAAGATAAGACAGAACCTTGAGGACAACACCACTGTTGACAGAAAAAGAAGAGCGCTCCATCAACCCACAGCCATATGACGACTTGAAAGAAAAGCTAGACATAAGTAAGCAAAGAGAAAGAGGAAACCCAAAGAGGGACTTAGAGAGGCAGTTACGATGCCATACCCGCTCCAAAATGCTGTTGGATATGTCAAGCGGCACAACGCAGTCTCCCCGTGTTCCTAAGAGCGAAAACCCATAAAACGGTTAAGAAAAGTATATCGCCAGTAACCTTGAACGCCGTAAAGCCTACTGCAATCGAAAGAGGAGAATTGAGATTCCAGATGTCTAAGAAAAAAGAGTTGAGAAGGTTTCAAAGATTTTTTAGATAAATACAAGTGAGAATATAGGCGATAGTTAAGAGACAGAGCGGCTTCTTTTGTTAGAATAGCTGGACATGTGCGTGCGTCCAACACTGGAGGGTAAAGTGCTAGTATTGAGACACTGAGAGTATAGTTGATTGAGGCGGAGTTCAGCACAGAAGCCACATTCCCTCAGAAACTCGGGGAGGAATGCCATCTGGTCCAATATCCTTTTTAAAGTTCATGATCTCAGAAGCCCATGTACCTGATCAAATATAATCACAGCAAAGACATAGACACCTGAGAGAGAAGGAGGAGAGGAATGGCAAATCGTTCCATGGTTGAATTGATGGAAAATAGGAGGCCGAAGAAAATTGGCCCTTTTCACTTGGAGAGTTAGCAACAGAGCCATCAGATCGAATAAGAGGAGAAAGCAGAGTTTACAGAAAGATTTGGTTAGAAACTGTTCCTTTGCAAGAGACAGAAAGATTGTCAGTAGGGAGACAACAAGGAAGGTTTAGCGCAATTTTCGTTCTGATGAAAGCCCGCTTTTGCCCGTCAAAGATTATCCCTGCAACGATTTCTAGCTGCATGAAAATTAGCGAGAGTGAAGGAGAACGAAATTGCCACTCCCGATTATGCCTTCTCCAACGCTGAATGCAGAGAACAAGTACCAGATCGAACCATGATATGATGGAGGATAAAGATTAGTCGAAGAAGATATGAACCCTGCTCATCCCGTCAACATGTACAGCTCCCACCTTAGTGGCAGATGCCGAAGTGTCATCTGAGTTAAAGCATCATTCCAATTATAGTTAGGCATCGTAGAAGCGAGACGCACTACCGCCCTCCACATTCGCCTGATCAATGGGCCAAGAAAAACGTCATAGCCAGGATGGACTTTTTGCGAGAGCAATAATATAAAATTAAGAGATATTAAGGTTGTGGTCAAATTTACCAATAGGAGCGAAGGTGTGTATTTAAGAGAAAGGCTAGTCGGTTGAAACATTAGGTCAAGGACATGGTTCAAGACCATTTACTGGGACGATCCGAGAAATGTGTGTGCCTTCTTTTATTAGTTGCCCTCCAGCATACATTGAGTTTAAGCTGAAGACTGGGACTCCCTCCCTCAACCTCAAGATCAGTATAGTGAGACTCTTACCCCCAACCATTCCATTCTGTTACGTGACTATTGAAATCCCTTAAATAGGAGCGACCCTCACGTACGAGTTGGGATGATGAGCTAGTCGAAGTGCGTAACACTGTCTTCTAGACATGAGCTAACGAATTACAAAGAAGGCGAGTCGTAAAAAAATCAGAATTATTCTTTATCGAGAACAGAGTAGCAGATAGCACAAATTATCTTGTAAAGCTAGAAGAAGAAAGATTTTTGAGCCACAGAGCATCGAGTTAGAAGATTCGAGATTCACGAACGTTTACCCAGTAGTATTAATGTTTTACATAGCACCACCACTACCACCCTTCAGACGGAAATTTATGAAATTGTTAAGATTGGATACCTTTCAAATCCGAACGTTCATCTAAGAGAGTAAGTATGCATAATTCTTAGCCATCGAGTCTCAACAAGAACGCACAAACGGTAGGTAAGTTAAGAGGCATTATCCACGAGCTAACTAGAGTTTAAGACCGCCGATGTATCTCTGGCGAAGTAAATAGAAAGCCCGCCCTATGCAAATCTGCATCTTACACACACCACAATCACGAAACAAACAAAATAAGAACAATAGAACATAGAAACAGACTAAAACAAACGACATTCTAAACAAATTATTCCAGGAGGGTAATTTTTAATTTCATTTGCTGTATAGATTAAAAGTTCAAACAACTTCTTCCTGGAATAATAAAGGCCCACAGTGTATTTATTCTATATTCTATTTTATGTGACATTTATAAGATGTAATTTGTATATCTTCTTTTTTCTAGAGAATAGCATTCTTTAAATATTTTATGATTAATTCTTTAGTACTCATTGTACTCAATTAAGTTTATAGTTTCCCACTCTTGTAATTATTTTATATTGGGAAACTTAGCTCATTGCAATTACTTGGAATTTAATGCAGGTTAGTAATTATATATTTCAATTACTAAATTATTCTACTATTATTGTTTTATGCTACAAAAATATTATAATTGGAAATAATATAATCAAGGAATGAAAATATAAATAAAATGCAATTTATAACTTATGTTGTGCAGGTCAAGGGAACTGACTTCATCTGGAAGTCCTCAACCTGAAAAACTATTGACAATATTTGAAAGGAAAGAAAAAACCCAAAAAAGTTACTTAACTAGATAGGGGTAAGAATGGATTTGTTACTTTATTAAATGAATTCTATAATTGTATTGCATTAACGTAAATTCCCCCTCTTATTAAATTAAAATGCATCATATCCCATGATTAAAAACTTAAATTAAAATCTTCTTGTTTAATTAAATTGAATTAAAGCTCATAAATTAAATTAAATTAAATTCAAACTACTTAAATTGAATTAAACTTAGCTTACCTTTGATGGATACTAATTCAGTATTTCCACTTTAGGGTTTTTTTTTTTTTCCTGGATTTTTTTTCTTCCCTTAATTCTGTATCAAAGTTGATGCATAATGACCTCCATTGAAAATTACTCTTACCTAAATCTTCTTTAATACCTTTTCTTTAGAATTTTCTAAAAATAGGTCATCAATGAGCCAACTATAACTACCAAACTCTTCATGCATTAAATGAAGCACATTTTGGTCTCCGATAAAATCGTGCTCTCAAATTCCCAAGTCAACCTAGTGCAATATGATTAAACGCGTGTGCAAAAGTCATATAAGCACTCACACAACATACTCCATCACCATACCTCACTACATTGTTTCGTGTAAGCAGTAATATCGTAAATCAAATGTATCTATAGTATAAATTGTATAAACTGTAACAATGAAAACTACTTACACTTACGTCTGAGCCAATTCCATATTTTTCTATATCAAGAAGATGTCTAAACATAATTTTCCAATACATAGCCCAAATCTATAGTTGGTTTTGAAAAAACCACACCTCACTATAAAAGGACTTCTGTGTCTATTATTTTTGAATTATATTATTTTTTCCCTGATAAAAATATCCCACATTCTTCTTTCCGATTCTATGAGGGCTTGCTCATAGACCGTAAAAAAGACTTATTATAAACGAACTATATTCATTGCCTTTGGTTATTTTGTATATCAAGTTATTCTCAAATAAATCTACTTTTTATTTCTTTTTGCTATCCCTTGGTGTTTCTTATGAAAATTTGTTAAAGGAATTGAAAGGTTAAAAATATACTTACACAAAAAGTTGGAAAAACCCCCCTTCCATTTTTTTACATTACAAACGTATCCCAACTAACCTTTCACAACAACATAATAACATGAGTACACCTAGCGAGTAAGAAGCTTTAACGTTTCTGAACATTGATGAAACCTTGGGTGGGAGAAGTTTTGGACCTGATCAGCTCTCCATAATATACAAAAGCAAGGAGGATTGAGTCTTATTTCGTGCTAAAAGATCTTCTAGAATTTTGATATTTTTATTTTTTCGTAATCATAAAGTTCCAATTATCGATTGGCTGGTAATTTTAGGAGACCAGAATAACTAAGTGCTGCAACCCATCGTTTTTCCATATCATTGCTTTAATCCTCTTACCTTGGACAGCCATTATCCTGGTCTCCGCTACATATATATATATATATATATATATATATATATATATATATATATATATATATATATATATATATATATATATATATATATATATATATATATATATATATATATATATGATGGGACGATGATGAAATTTTGACGATGACGATGATGATTATAGTAAATTTTGAAGATGACAACGATGATTAATTGTAAAAGTATATTTTAAAATTTCTTTCAATATATATATATATATATATATATATATTATTATATATATATATATATATATATATATTAGTTATATATATATATATATATATATATATATATATATATATATATATATATATATATATATATATATATATATATATATATATATAGTATATATATATATATATATATATATATATATATATATATATATTATATATTTGTGTTATATATACATATATATATATATATATATATATATATATATATATAAATATATTTATATATATATATATATATATATATATATATATATATATATATATATATAACAGAGGATCTGTTATAGAAATAAATAAAGTATTTTTATTTCTTTATTTTTTTTTCTCAAATCTGGATTTAATATTTTGGAATATATGTTCTTCTTACATCACTTTAATATTTTTATTCCTTTCGTTCCTAATCCAAGCTCTCCCCCTATACACCTTGTACGATGTTCCTAAACCCCCCCCTCCGGAACACGCTGATAAAATATCCCCCCCCATGTTTAATTTGTCTTCCCCCTTTTTTATGATGCAGATAAATTAATCTACATTGCCAGCACGCAGTTTCCTGATAAATTAAAATAAAATATTCTTGATCCCTTATTTCTTAGCAACGAATTTAAAATGTACCTTTTTTTATTTTTTTTTCTTGGATTTCTCTTTCTCTCTTTTTAAACATCCCTATTTTAATAGAGAGAAATTACCCCTAAATATTATGAGGGATTTTCTGGAAGTTTTTTTTTCCTGTTATCATCAAAAGGACGCCATCCCTCCTTCTCTCTCCCCCCTCTCTCCTCCCCCTCGCCCAGACGATCGGCTGTACACGCCGGAATATAGCATTTATTCTTAACAGATGAGCCTCGCCGGTTGTGTAATTTTCTCTCTGTGCTAAATTTGTGATTTTCTTGGTAAGTTTCATTTTTTTCCCATTTACATTTTTTTATTTTATTACATACTAATTACATAGAAACGATTTTAGAATTTTTTTAGAAGTTGAAAGCCTAGCCTAAACTCGGTGGTTTCATAAATTTTAAGGCCTAGAACAGCCCTACTTTGTAAGTGGGTAATACCACTTACATATACTATATCTGAATTTTAGTTATAATTAAATTTTAGACCTACTCCAAACTTGGTTTGTGGAAATTAGCTGGAAGCATCATGGAGTAGAGTTTTATTCTTTCTTCTCTTTTCCATATAGTTTTTGTTTTTGCAATATCATATATTTTATAAATTTAGTTGTTTTTCTCAAGCATATATATCCCCTCTGTTTTTTTATATAAAATTTCTTTATACGCTTTAAAGTAGACTACAAAGGGCCTTATTTTTAACCGGTCATATTTTTTTTTTTTTTTTGCAATAATTTTTATTTCATCTTTCAGTTTTTTTAAAGTAATTATAATTTCTATCCTTTAACCTAGTGTCCCTTCATTTAAATAAATGCTCTGAACTTGTAATCGTAGCTTTCCTTTCTTGCTCTTCTTGAATCCATAAAACTACTCCCTCCGTATCCAAATACCATATATATATGATGCACACAACTTTCTCTCTGGGAAATTAAAAAAAAAAAAAAAACTATTTAAACAAATAAAAAATTTGGGTTTTTCCTTTGAAAAATAATAATAATAATTATAATAAAAATCATAATAATGAGTGTGATAGGGGAAATTTGTAATACTATACACGCTTGATACTAGACCTAGTTATATAATGAGTGTAAAGTGGAACACTAAGTTTTTTGGTAAAATAAGTTTGCCACAGTTTAAATTTAGATTTTTATATTTTTATTTGAAAACAAAATTTGGGAATTTATTTTTTTATTTAAAGATAAACTCCCTTTGCCCTTATGTTCATGAGTAAATGTTTTTGATAGATTAAGTTGTTACTTTTCTAAATATGCTTTTCACTCTAAGCATATTTAGAACTGCTTTATGGGATTTTCGCACCACTTACCACACATTTTTTTTTTCTCCTTTTAAGACTAAAATTTTTTTCCAATAAAATTAAAATTTATTACTTACAATATAATCGTAAAGTTAGTACTATAAATCATTTAAAAAATTGGAAAATATGTTTTTTTTTTTTTTTTTTTTTTTTTTTTTTTTTTTTTGTTATACAATTTATGATTCCATACTGAATAAACTTTTCACCCAAAGCTTATTCAGATGTGGCCAACTTCTGGGTGCCAACCTTACATACGCCGATTTCTTTCCAATTTTTATAACTTTGCTCATCACCATGCCCTTCATAGAAAATTAAAATCATAAATCTAATGAAATGGCTTATGCTGACCTCTTTTTGTTTCTTGGAAAAAAATTTAATGCTACTCTCCCATGAAAATATGTATACCCATTTTATAAATTTTTGTATTCAATTTTGGTTACAAGCTGAAATCTTTAAAATTGGTTTAGCCTCAGCTGAAAATTATGTGTGATTTATGGTACTAGAGATTTGCAGTTTATAATGCTTTCATATTAAGTTTTTGTAGTTCATCACCAGAGGTGTAATTTTTCTACAGGTTTTTTTGGGCGTATTTTATTTTTTTATTTTTTTGAATGAGTTTTCCAAAAGATACTGTGCTTGTACTATTTAAACTTTTAAATATTTTTTAATCACAAGATAAGTTGGTAAAATTTGTATATTTGATATATTTATGATATACAGAGTATTTAAAGTTTTGGTGTGCCTCTATAATATTTTATACAATATTTTGTCGAAAGAGGTTTAAATATATATTACTTGCTCATCTTTAAATTTTTTTGTTTTAGTGTGTCGAGAATGTTTTTTTTCCTTTAAATTAAATTTTTTTGATCTGGTGTGAAATATGCATTTACAATCCTTTTATAGCATTTACCACTGTGTAAACATTTAATTTTTCTTTTAGTATTTGTGTAAAATAAGATGTGAAGGTAAAATTTATATATATGCTAGATTTTTCAATTTTTCGTTTAAATGTTTTTAAAGACTTGTATAACTTTTCTTGTGAAAGCCACTTTATATTTTTCGTGTTTTGTAATTTCTTTATTATTTTTTTTTAGGCACTTTTTCACCGAGGTGAATATTTTAAACCTCGAAATAAATAATAATCTCGTCCAGTCTCTCTCTGCATTATCCTCTAAAATATTACAAGGCATATACTTTTAACTCCCTTTTTCCGGAAACTGAAGGAAAAAGTCACGGGGGAAACGGCGTCCCTTGCATTGGGGAATCATTTTGAGAGTATTGGCGAAGATATAAGAAGTTTTTTTCCGAAGCAAGCTGCTGGAGTTTATATAGGTGAAGAAAGAAGCAAACGCAAAACCAAAACAGAGTGCCAAGAATTTCACTTCGAGAGCTATTACACAACTCAGGTACGAAAGCAAAAAGTTTTTCTCTTTTAATTATTTTAAAAGCAAAGTTTATATATAATTTTGGATATAAAACTTATACACCCCTTTACATTTTATAAAAACAAAGGCCAAAAATTTAACGTAAAAGTATTGTAATTTTTGGGGTAATTTTATAATTTTTCTCTAATCGTCCCCTATTGTGGACAACACATAATTACTCACATTTTGCCATATTGGAAAGGCAAATGTTCCTCACATATAATATTTTTGATCACAAAAATTCACGATAAAATGCAAAGAGGAAATAACATTGCCAAATCGCACTCAAAGGCAAACGTTTCACAAAATTTTAAAAGCTATTCTGAGCAAAATCACAACCGGGAAGCCGGTCCAGCATTCACACATTTCTCTCATGAAAGATATACACAGGAAAATTGGAGATCAACAAATGTAATTTAGTTCTAAACCGCGTCAGCACTTTCAAAAAGTTTTTCACACTGGAAATCAAGAAAATTTTCTCTAAGGAGAGGGCAGATGAAGTCCAAAACTGTCTCTCTCCAGCAAAATTTCTCCTGCAAAAGATATGAAAATACTCCAGATAATGAAATCATTGAAATTCAATACGATGAGCAGAGTCAGGATTTTTTTCAATAAGGAGGGCAGAACAACAAGAAACGTCTCCCCTCCACAATCCTGATTTTCCAAATGGTGATAAAAGAACCATCACTCACACAAATAACTTTATTAATAATGAGATTTTCACAAATGTAAATATGCAAACAACTTATTTTGATTCACAGAGCAAATATAAAAATTATTTAAATGTTCAAACGCGCTCAAAATCTCATTATAATTTAAATGCAGCTATTAATGTATATCAAAACACAAAAGCATATTATTCAAATGTTCTTAAAAATAGCAGAAATAACATTTCATTTATTAAATTAGGCAATTTATTTAAAGCAAATTCTCATTGCTCCTCGAGCACAGCTATGAATGTAGGTCACAAAATGGACCCAAATTTTCAATCGATTCATTTCTAGGTTTCTGATTATTTAAATGTTTCGCATAAATTAGTTAATAAGAAATATCCAAAACGGGCATAGCACCACTGTTCACGAGAATAGTTTAATTAATTTTCCGCATACATTGATTGATACAGCATATTTAAATGTAAATAAAACAAATTCGCAATGTAATTCTAAAGCAACTATGAATGTAATTAATATTGAAAACATATCTCAGGGTACAGTAGCGTCAGCTATGAATGTTTCGCAAAACGCTAACCCATTCTCTTTCAACTCTTTGAACACTACTGAAGATGATGTATTACCTTCAGAAAGTACTAATGTTAAAAATTTTGTAGGTCACAATGATTGTAATTCGCATGTTTTTATAAATATTAATGATATAAAAGATAGTGGAAATTTTGAAGATGTTAACACATGCCCAGCAGTTCGCAAAAAGGTAAAAAACATATTTCTCATGCAGCTCTTAATTCTCATTATTTAAATGTTCCAAAATCTCCAAACTATCATGATAAGCAAAACGCAATTATGAATGTAAAGAATGATCACAAAGCCACCTCTCACGGAAATCTAAACGCAACTATGAAAGAAAGGTTATCACATGCAAATATGCAAACGAATCATTTTATTTCTAATAATGTTAAGCAACCACATAATGTAAATGGTCACATCTCAAATGTAAATGTACTAAATCCTCATTTTTCTTTCAGCAAAGCTTCTCTTCCTAATAATTTTATATGTATCCATAATGACCAGGTAGAAGCCCAAATAGGTGATAATTTTACTAATGATAAAAATGCATGCTCTAAATGTTTTAATAATATTATTTTCGACGAGAATTTTACACATAATGAGCCTCAAAATTTTCATGGTGTAGCAAACACCATTAGTAATGATAAAATAGTTAATGTAGAAAGCATAACCTACAGTCAAAATGGTAAAGCTGATTCCATTAATGAGAGTGAATGTGAAACTAATTTAGTTTTTTCAGAGTTGGGGAATACTACTTCCGCCCAAATCGGTACGGTATGGGGTATTCTCCAAGATAGGTCTAAAGTATACTTTAGAGCTATCACAAATAGGATTGATATGAATGAGATTAATGATAGCAGTTCTATAAATTTAGGTAATTGTGGAACACATTATAGGTCAGAAAATGGAAAAGTTATGATGCAAGTTTTAAAGCAATCACCTCTGGGAGAACAAAAATCCACTCAATATGAGCTTCCACAAAACCAACCAGAGTCACATATTCCCCATTTTCAAAAGAAGATGCGGAATATGGACTTTTCTCTTAACACAAACTCTTTATTTTCCAGGAATTTTAATAATAATTTACAGGTTAATACACCAAATTTAGCAAAATCGCGAAGCATACCAAATGCACAGGTAGGAAGCAATGGGATAGCAACCGAGTCCAGAAGCGAAATGGATATGCCACAGTGACAAAATCGAAATGAGAACACAAACGCAGTTGCAAATAGCGAAGGTAATGGTGGTGAAATTCGTAAGAGATATGCAGCAAGTAGAAATAGATTTGGAAATAGATGTTGATTTACAAATGAAAGGTAAGAGTAATAACTCTATTTATATTAACAATTATTTAGCACAAAATAATGCTGTGGTAGGAGAAAATGAGAATATTAATACAGATGTAAGATATGATAGCAGAGTTTATAACGGTGATAATACCACAAGCAATTTTGAAAATGATATAACTTCAGCACATATAGAGCATTGGAAAGGTACTAGATGGAATGAGACATATGATACAGTAGGCACCGAGGATGCCAAGGTAGAGAGCAGTGAAGAAATATGCATTTCTAATAATACACATAAGCAAAGTAATAGTTATAAGACCGCGCTGAACAGTATAGTAAATAAATTTGAGTATGGAAAGCGCACTTTCAACAATTATAGGAGAAAAAGAAAGTTAAGTAGTACAAATAATGTAAGTAAAAGAACAACAATAACATACACTAGAAAAGGTAGTAATGATTCCAATTTAATTTTAGATAGGGATAACTTTTTAAATGAAAATAGCTTTATAGGGCATACTTTTTCAAACTATCAACATGGTTTTCAAAAATCTTCCTCTCGTTTTACCGATATTTTACCTTTTGAATTCCATGATATTTCAAATTCCTTTAAGGACTTCCTTGGAAATTATGATCTCTCTCCCCCATTAACGTTCAACAAAGATTTTTATTTTTCCTCTATGCATGCTCAAACTCTCATGAATTAAAATTTTTCTCAGGGCACCCCCCCTTCCTCTCAAAAAGATTTCTCAGATACTATTTTATCCTTTAGTGAAGCAACGTTACCGGATTCTTTATTAGATTCTCACACTCTTGTTTCTGAGCAATATAGATTACCCTCCGAACCATCAATTGATAAATATTTAGAACCTCACCCTTCACTTAGTTTCTCTCATGTTGAAAATCTCACTTCTAATCACAATATCAGCTCTCTCTCTCTCTCTCTCTTCCCCAAGTAGCAACGCATCCTTCTTCTTTCACAAATGACGCAGTTCAGATTTCTTATTCGCAACCACCTTTTATAAATTCAAATTCAGAGCAAAAAATCAATCCACACAACCCCACATAACAAAAATGTAAAATCACAACCTAAAACATCTTTTCAAGCCAGAGGTGGGCACCCCGCTCATTTAGGGGTAGTCCGCTAGCGCACCTCCGCACCTCGAGAAAACGTAGTCCGCTAGCGCTCCTCCGCACTTATTCAGACCATCCAACCTCCGCTATAGCAAGTCCGCACGTCCGCACGTCTCCCGCTAATAATGTGCGACTTCACAAAAGATTTTGATATTAAATACTAAATAGTATATATCCTTACAAAAAATTTATTTATAATATTATATGGAAAATTGAATGAATATTTACAAAATCTCAAGATTTTCCACTTCCTCCTCAATGTCGTCTTCAAAGGACAAGAGATCCATATTACCTTTCAAAAAGATTAGGTGCTCAAAATTAAAAGCAGTTAACAGTGACCTCTTTGCCCTCAAAATATCCCCACCAACACTAAATATTCGCTCTACAGCCGCAGAACTAGGGAGATGTGTATTATATTTTATGAACAAGTTCAACAAATTCTGCCTATGCTGAAAGGGAAGATGTCCTTGGTGAGAGGAGTGCTGGTGTTAGTTCACTTCCAGCAGTCCATTGCTAATTTAAGGTCCTCACCTAAATCATTCTGCCTCCCTTCTGAAATATTTTGACCACCCTGTCCACCCAGGAAAAGGTCTATTTCGTTCAAGACTTTAGTAGAATCCATGAAAGCTCCTCGAAACCTGCAGAGTCGATGCTAATGCCACGTATCAGTCCGTAGCTATATATATATATATATATATATATATGTTATATACATATGTTATTGTTGTTGCTAAAGTATAAAGTAAATAAACTTACACTAAAACTAGACATATACATAAGAA
>JABUQX010017428.1:0-25000 GCA_015478945.1 Trachelipus rathkii | reverse complement strand
CCCGTCAACGACATTGAGCGATTTGAGAGAAAACTAGACATAAGTAAGCAAAGTGAAGGAGGAAACCCAAAGGAAGGGAGCTTGGAGAGCAGTGACGCGTGCCATACCCGGTCAAATGCTTGGATATCAAGCGTCACCACGCAATTATCCCCGTAGTTCCTAAGGGAAACCACAAATCAGTAAGATAGGAAAGTATACCGCCAGTAGAGAACGCCAAAAGCCATACTGGCGATCGGAAAGAAGTGAATGATTCCAGATGATCTAAGAAAATGAGAGTTGAGAAGGGTTTCTACAAGATCTTAGATAGAACACAAGTGAGAGCTAGGGCGATAGTTAGAAGGATCAGAGCGGCTACCTTTTTTCGGAATCGGTTGGACATGTGCGTGCTTCCAACACTGAGGGAAAGTGTTAGTATTGAGACATAGAGAATATAGTTGAACAAGGGGCGGGGTCAGCACGGAAGCACACTCCCTCAAAACTCGGGGAGGAATGCCATCCGGGCCACCCGCCTTCCTAACGTTCGTAGATTTCAGGAGCCCATGCACCCGATCGAATGTAATCACAGGCAAAGGCATAGGACACCTGAGAGGAGAAGGAGGAGGATGAGGAATGACAGAATCGTCCAGGGTTGAGTTAGAGGAAAATAGGAGGCCGAAGAGATTGGCCTTTTCAGTTGAGAATTAGCAACAGAACCATCAGAGCGAATAAGAGGAGGAAAGACAGATTTACAGAAGTTGTTAGAGATGTTTTTGGCAAGAGGCCAGAAAGATTTGCTTATAGTGTGCGTTAGTGACAGGTTGTGTTTTATCGGAGCTCCAATGGAATGTGGTAGTTTATCCCTGCAAACGATTTCTAGCACAGAATGAAAATTGGCAAGAGTGATAGGAGAACGAGAATTTTTCACTCCCGATACGCACTGTCTCTAGCCTGAATGGCCAGAGAACAAGCACGATCAAACCATGGATTATGAGGAGAGAAAGATTTAGTCGAAGAAGGAATGAACCTGCTCATCCCATCAACGATTACAGCCCCACCTTATCGGTCAGAAGTCGAAGCGTCACCAGAGACAAAGCAATCATTCCAATTAGCGCAGAAGCAACGCAAGGCCTCCAATCGGCCCGATCAAAGTGCCAGAAAAACGAGTAGGGCAGGAGTTGAGCTGTTGGAGAGAAAGTATTAAAAATTACGAGATATAAGGTAGTGGTAAGATTTACCGCGATAGTAGCGAAAGTGGTGTATTTTAAGAGAGAAGGACTAGTGGTGAAACATAGATCAAGTATGTTCAAGAATTGGTTGGGACGATCCGGAATGTGTGTGGGTTCTTTAATTAGTTGCTCCAGATCGTTGAGAATGTTGAATGATTCGGCCTCCTCCCCACTTTAATTGGGAAAGGATCCCTTTCTATAAATATAATAACTGTATATATATATATATATATATATATATATATATATATATATATATATATATATATATATATATATATATATATATATATATATATATATATATATATATATATATATATATATATATTTTTTTTTTATAAAATATCTATTTTTATTTTAAAAGGTCATATTACTCATATATATTTTAATTATTATATTCTCTCATAATAATGTTTTCGTACTCTTATGGCATTTTATTTATCTAACTTCCCAATAAATTTCACAAATAGATTGCTATATTTTTGCAAGTAAAGATTTGGTTATATTTCGGATATTTACTATTTCAGTAAGACAGTATCTAATAAGATTAGCTGACAAGTGACAAGAATATCATTATCCTTTATTTTTATGTAAATTATGTTATACTTATGTGCCCCCCGAATCTCTGTAAAGCCCCCTCGGAGAAAATTGTCTGAAAGAAACACTGACAATAAGTCTTAGACTAAAAGTATAATTAGTTATAAACTTAAAATAAAAATTATATTTTTTTATTATAACTAATAAGAATTCTTAATAAGTAAACTATATTTTCATTTTTTAAAAAGGTGCGGAACAAAAGAGCGGAAACTTTTTTTGATCCGCACGTGCAAGTCCGCTAATTTCCTGACGACTCCGCACCTCCGCTAGTCCGCACCTATTCTGGTAGTCCGCTCGGAGCGGACTAGCGGACTAGCGGACTAAAGAGCGGAAGTGCCCACCTCTGTTTCAAGCACATGATTTTCCAAACCTGTCTACTCAAACCACACCTATAGTAGACTCTCATCTCACTTTATCTCAAACCAAATCAACCTCTTTTTCTAATTCAACTGCTAAACACAGTAGTTCGCAAAACGCAATCCCACCGGAGCTAACTTTGTCTTCCTCTTTTGCAAACAATACAAACATAATCATGGATGAACAGACAATATCTCAACCATTAATAGGCCCAGCATACTTCCTGGATACTAATATATCATTTAACACTTGTACATTGAACAATAAACGCCTTTTGATCGACTCCGGATCAAATTCGTCGATCAGAAGACATTCTCTTATATCAGCATTAGAAAATAAATTTGCTATAAAAATACCATTAATAAAAATGCCCATAACTTTGAAGTCAATAACCGGCGACGTGTTTAATCAAATAGGAACTACAATTCTGCACATTCACTTTAAACATCTAGTATTACCAGTAAATTTTATTGTCATAGACGATTCCCTATGTGGATTCAAAGCTGATTTACTTTTAGGAACTAATTTTTTAACACAGCCAAATGTTAGATTTGAAGCTCACAAAAATTCTATCTCTATTGTGTCAGATACTGCATACACTTCAATGCCTCTCATTCCTATTTATCCCCAATGCCAAAGCCTTCCCAAACCACAAATAAATCACAACACATCCTTACCTCTTTATCCAAATGAAACAACCTTTATAAATAATTTATTAATTGATACAGATACTACATATAAGCTATCTATTATAGAAATTGTCACTCTTGAACCTTATTCTAAAACCACTTTATCAGTAAATGCCCTTTCTTTAGCACTCACCCCCCCCCCCTTAACAACCTCATTCTAACTTCTGAAAAATCTTATCTTCATAATTCTCTCTTCATTGGTAGCGTCATGAGCTCTGTTAACCAAGGTCAGGTTCTTTTGGATATTATAAATATGTCTGCCGCGCAGCACACATTACAAATTCCTTTTTAACAGTAGCAAATCCTCTTTTTACTCTTGATACTCCTTTGGAAACTTCGCAAGTAAATTTAGCCTCCTCGTCTAAAGGCCTCTCTACAGCGCAACTACGAAAAACATATAAAGAAATCATTCAGGAGTCATTTAAAGATAAAGAAGACGAATGTGCAACTTTGACAGACCCAAATCAGCTGGAAAATTTATTGGATCTTCTAATGAAATACAAAGATATCATAGCCTTAGAGGACGATGAGGTCCCAATCTGTCCACCAACGAAATTTAAAGTAACTCTCAAGGACGACGCGCCAAAGGTATTGTACCGCCCCCAGTACCGCCTACCCCACTGATACCTCAAACAGATCGAGGAGTGGGTTTCGGATTCGCAACAAAAGGGGTATATCAGACCTATTACAAGCGAACATTCAGCGCCTCTTTTAGTGATACCCAAGAAGGGATCCAACAGACCCCGCATTGTGGTCGACTATCGACTCATTAATTCTCACACAGTCCTGACATGATTCCCTTTGCCATGTATTAACGATATTTTAAGTTCTCTAGGTAACAGCTGCCTATTCAGCTGTGTCGACCTCAAGGATGGTTACCACGCTATGGAAATAGACACCAACTCCCAACCACTCCTTGCATTTAGAACAACTAGAGGACAATATTGTCCAACTCGTTTGAATTTCGGTTTGGCAAATGCACCTTCCGTTTTCGCCAAGCTGATGGAATTAACGTTACATCATCTGTTAGGCGATGCCTGCAGAGTTTTCCTTCATGACGTTCTTATTATGGGAACTTCCCTGGAAAACCATCTTGAAAACATAAAGAATGTTTTTGATTCCTTTTGAAAAAACAAATTGAAAATGAAGCTGTCAAAATGTAACTTTTTTAAAACTTCCCTACTCTTCCTAGGTTTCAAAATCTCCAAAGATGGGATATCCCCAGATCCTATAAAACTCAAAACTCTTACAGCTTTCAAGCCTCCTACAAACGTCTCGGAAACGCGGAGTCTCCTTGGTTTTCTAAATTATTTTTTACATTTATTGAGCAATTACTCCCAAACTATCAAGCCCATTACACAGCTGATACGTAAAGATATTCCGTTCCTATGGGGCCCCGAACAACAGGAAGCTTTTGAGACCCTTAAAAACATTATTGTTACAACCACAGTTGTGTTATCCAGATTATAACAAACCCTTTTTCATCAACACGGACGCCTCAAACGTAGCTCTGGGAGCCGTTTTATTTCAACTAGACGAGAACAATAAAGAAAAACCTTTATCGTTCATCTCTAGATCACTTTCTAAAGTAGAAACAAACTACCACATTTTAGAGCTGGAAGCTCTGGCAATAGTTTTTGCATTGCGCCAATTCAAAAATACCATTTTCGGGTATGAAGTGACAATTATCACAGATAATCAACCTCTGATCCATCTCATCAGACATAGACAACTCTCTGGACGTCTTGAGAGATGGAACTTGTTTATCCAACATTTCAATCCAACCATTATATATAAACAAGGGAAATTAAACGTTGTTCCAGATTATTTGAGCAGGAATCCTCCTCCACTCACGCATGTTTTCGCTCAAAACACATTTCTGCCAAAAACACGCTTCCACCTAACAAAAAAGAATTTTATAAAAGAACAAAAGTCGTGCAATAGATTGAAAGATCTTGATGATTTTGCGAAGCCCTTGATCTCCCATAATAAACCTCTTCAGCAACAAGACACTTCAGCTGACACTTTTCCCCACGTCCTCATTGATGATATTCTGCATTATGCCACACAAGAGGGTACCTTTTTGATTCAGGTCCCAAATTCAATAATGTATTCCATCATTGAATTTAATCATGATTTTCTCCCAGCGGGACACTGTGGCGTTGAGCGAACGGTCTATAGAATCAGAGAAAAATATATATTTCCAAAATTATATACACTTGTGAAAGAACATTGCAACACCTGCACCTCTTGTCAAAAAGTAAAGGGAAACAAGCCAAAAAATGAAGAAATAAAAACCTACCCCCTTCCGTTCGAACCATTTTGTAAGGTTTATCTGGATGTGTTGGGACCTCTACCAACCTGCAGGGAGACTAAAGCAAAATATATCCTGGTGATGAAGGACAGCCTCACAAGATATGTGGAGCTTGTCCCTCTTCTTCAACACACCGCGAAAGACATTGCTCAAGCACTTCTGGAAAGGATCATATGCAGACATAGTACGCCAGAAGTAGTAGTCAGTGACAGAGCCCCTGAACTAACATCTCACTTTTTCAAAGAGATTTGCAAGCAGTGGGGTGTAAAAGCAGTGAACATAGTCGTTCACTGACCGGAAGCAAACGCCCTCACAGAGAGGGAAATGTTAAAGATTGCAAACCATCTAAGACATTACGTAAACTCCAAACAAAACGACTGGGGAAAATTAATACCTTTCACTCAGATTGCTATAAATTCCACTTTCAATTCTTCTATCGGTTGTACTCCTCATTTTTTGTTGTATTCTTACAACAAACGTCTTCCATGGGATCTCCCCAATTATATTTCTCCTTTTACTAAAGGTTCTGAACCACAAAAACCTATTCATTAATATGTAAAGGATCTTGCAGAAAGAGCAAATCTCATTCGAGACCAAGCTCGCGAACACCTTCAGCAAGAAACAAATACACAAATGAATAGGCAACATAAGAATGCAACTTCAACACCTATTAGAGTTGGTGATTGTTTTTGTACTAGACGTAAAGAAACCTGGGCAGTCTCCAAAATTGTTCTCGAAATGGACCGGCCCGTTTTCAGTGAAGCAGTTAGTACATTTCAATAAATTGCTCTTACAATGCTTAAAAACATCTAAAACTTTCATTGTCCATAGGGATAATATTAAGATAACGAAACTCAGAGCACATAATGTACCAATTTCTACTACCAACCCCAAAGGCGATAATATACCACCTAATAAACCTCCTCTTAGTATCATTAAACAAATTCAACCTCCCCCCCCTCCCCATCCATCCCAAGCTATTCCAAACACTATCTATTTCAACAGACAACTTCCACTTTCCTTGCAAACCCCTCAGAGAAATCATTTAACAACCCCTTCCTTACCACCATCATCCTCTACTTTTCAACCTCCACCACCAGCTAGTTCTCATCTTCCACCTCCATCTACTTCTCCTACTCAACCAACAGAGCTTTCTTTTCTCTCCTTCACCTCCAAAAAGACTAACTTTCAAAGGTTTTCCCACCACTATACCTCCTAAACTATCTTTCAATGATTCTCCTTCCCAACCACAACCTTCAACATCACAAATTCAATCTCCTCCACCACCTCCATTACCTCCTAAATACCACTTCAAAGTAACACATCCCATCCCAACTCCTCGTCCATCCATACCACTCCCTCCCCCAATTCCCTCTCAAGCTCATTCTCCTCCTCCAACACCATCATCTCATTTACCTATTTCTCATTCACCTCTTTCATCACAACCTCATTCAACTTTTCCATCTACATCTGATTCAACTACTCCCTCTCAAGCTCAGTCACATCCTTCCTCCCACGCTCACCTACCATCTCCAAAACCCAACTTTCTTTTCTCTCCTTCACCTCCAAAAAGATTAACTTTCAAAGGTTTTCCCACCACTATACCTCCTAAACTATCTTTCGATGATTCTCCTTCCCCACCACAACCTTCAACATCACAAATTCAATCTCCTCCACCACCTCCATTACCTCCTAAATACCACTTCAAAGTAACACATCCCATCCCAACTCCTCGTCCACCCAAACCACTCCCTCCCCCCATTCCACAAGAACCTTTACAACCTCCTTCATCACTTCAATTTCCTTCTCCTCAAGACGCAATTCCCCAACTTCCTCCATCTACAGCTAGAAATACATCGCCTCCATCACCCCTTGATGACCGTTCCAGAGATCACACCTTTGTCCCAAACTTCCCAATGAATAACACCAACATTCCTCACCCCATGTCTTTACGAGATAGACAACAAAGAACAATAACTAGAGGAGGCAGACAATATCTTTTACCACATCCACAAAATGTCCCTGGAGGTAGAGGTTTTTTCCCAAGACCTCAAAACCTGTAAATAGTTATTTAGGTTTCTTTTAAAACTTCCAAGGGGAGAACAATTTATACATTCACACCAATGTATAAATATAAAGACATATTAAAAATGAACATTTCAAATATGTAAAATAGAAAACGGTAAACACATTTTCAAGTAATAAAAACAAAAAGAAATTTGATAAAAATTTAACATCAAGTACAAATAACTTATAATTATTTTTCTTTTTTTTCACAGCAAAACATTGAACAAAAACCATCTCTCATAAAACTTTTATATATTTTTCTCAGGCAACATGCTTATAAATTGGTTCTTCCTTCAAATATTGCTATCAGCCTCCTTCTCTCTTGAAATTGAAATCTATCTATCCACATTGGGATGTTTCACTGGACAACATCAACAAAACTTAACAGACCCAGGAATTAATCAACATCCATTCTTTTTCTATATCCAGTTTTTCTATTTTTATTGCTATTCTCTGCATTGTAGGAATCTACCATGTCTATATTAAACTCCGTCCGATTCAGGCAGTTCCTGCAGTCCCTAGTACAGTTCCTTCGGCAGTACCCAATATCCAGTACACCATTGTTCAGAGAACTCCGATACCTGAGCCTAAACCAACTTTACCAATATACCCCGGACTAGAACCAACTTACGCCAACCCATCTGCAAAAATCGCAAAAGACAGGAAATTTTTTTTGGCAGGGAGACTCTATAACAGAGGATCTGTTATAGAAATAAATAAAGAAGTATTTTTATTTCTTTATTTTTTTTTCTCAAATCTGGATTTAATATTTTCGAATATATGTTCTTCTTACATCACTTTAATATTTTTATTCCTTTCGTTCCTACTCCAAGCTCTCCCCCCATACACCTCGTACGATGTTCCTAAACCCCCCCCCAATCTCTCGGGAACACGCTGATAAAATATCCCTCCCCATGTTTAATTTGTCTTCCCCCTTTTTTTTAATGTGGATAAATTAATCTACATTGCCAACGCGCAGCTTCCTGATAAATTAAAATAAAATATTCTTGATCCCTTATTTCTTAGCAACGAATTTAAAATGTACCTTTTTTATTTTTTTTCTTGGATTTCTCTTTTTTCTTTTTTTTCCCATTTATATTTTTTTATTTTATTACATACTAATTACATAGAAACGATTTTAGAATTTTTTTAGAAGTTGAAAGCCTAGCCTAAACTCGGTGGTTTCATAAATTTTAAGGCCTAGAACAGCCCTACTTTGTAAGTGGGTAATACCACTTACATATACTATATCTGAATTTTAGTTATAATTAAATTTTAGACCTACTCCAAACTTGGTTTGTGGAAATTAGCTGGAAGCATCATGGAGTAGAGTTTTATTCTTTCTTCTCTTTTCCATAGTTTTTGTTTTTGCAATATCATATATTTTATAAATTTAGTTGTTTTTCTCAAGGGTATATATCCCCTCTGCTTTTTTGTATAAAATTTCTTTATACGCTTTAAAGTAGACTACAAAGGGCCCTATTTTTACCCGGTCATATTTTTTTATTTTTTTTGGCAATAATTTTTATTTCTTTTTTTCAGTTTTTTTAAAGTAATTATAATTTCTATCCTTTAACCTAGTGTCCCTTCATTTAAATAAATGCTCTGAACTTGTAATCGTAGCTTTCCTTTCTTGCTCTTCTTGAATCCATAAAACTACTCCCTCCGTATCCAAATACCATATATATATGATGCACACAACTTTCTCTCTGGGAAATTTAAAAAAAAAAAACTATTAAAACAAATAAAAAATTTGGGTTTTCTCTTTGAAAAATAATAATAATAATTATAATAAAAATCATAATAATGAGTGTGATAGGGGAAATTTGTAATACTATACACGCTTGATACTAGACCTAGTTATATAATGAGTGTAAAGTGGAACACTAAGTTTTTTGGTAAAAAAAAGTTTGCCACAGTTTAAATTTAGATTTTATATTTTTATTTGAAAACAAAATTTGGGAATTTATTTTTTTATTTAAAAATAAACTCCCTTTGCCCTTATGTTCATCAGTAAATGTTTTTGATAGATTAAGTTGTTACTTTTCTAAATATGCTTTTCACTCAAAGCATATTTAGAACTGCTTTATGGGATTTTTGCACCACTTACCACACATTTTTTTTTTCTCCTTTTAAGACTGAAATTTTTTTCATAAATTATAATTTGTTTACTTAAGCAATATACTCGTAAAGTTAGTACTATAAATCATTTAAAAAATTGGAAAATATGTTGGTTATTTTTTATTTTTTTTGTTTGTTATACAATTTATGATTCCATACTGAATAAACTTTTCACCCAAAGCTTATTCAGATGTGGCCAACGTTACGTACACCGATTTCTTTCCAATTTTTATAACTTTGCTCATCACCATGCCCTTCATAGAAAATTAAAATCATAAATCTAATGAAATGGCTTATGCTGACCTCTTTTTGTTTTTTTGGAAAAAAATTTAATGCTACTCTCCCATGAAAATATGTATACCCCTTTTATAAATTTTTGTATTCAATTTTGGTTACAAGCTGAAATCTTTAAAATTGGTTTAGCCTCGGCTGAAAATTATGTTATTTATGGTACTAGAGATTTGCAGTTTATAATGCTTTCATATTAAGTTTTTGTAGTTCATCACCAGAGGTGTAATTTTTCTTCAGGTTTTTTTGGGCGTATTTTATTTTTTTATTTTTTTGAACGAGTTTTCCAAAAGATACTGTGCTTGTACTATTTAAACTTTTAAATATTTTTTAATCACAAGATAAGTTGGTAAAATTTGTATATTTGATATATTTATGAAATACAGAGTATTTAAAGTTTTGGTGTGCCTCTATAATATTTTATATAATATTTTGTTGAAAGAGGTTTAAATTTATATTACTTGCTCATCTTTAAATTTTTTTGTTTTAGTGTGTCGAGAATGTTTTTTTTCCTTTAAATTAAATTTTTTTGATCTGGTGTGAAATATGCATTTACAATCCTTTTATAGCATTTACCACTGTGTAAACATTTAATTTTTCTTTTAGTATTTGTGTAAAATAAGATGTGAAGGTAAAATTTATATATATGCTAGATTTTCAATTATTTTTGTTTTAATGTTTTAAAGACTTGTATAACTTTTCTTGTGAAAACCCAATTTATATTTTTCGTGTTTTGTAATTTCTTTTTATTATTTTTTTTTAGGCTCTTATTCACCGAGGTGAATATTTTAAACCTCGAAATAAATAATAATCTCGTCCAGTCTCTCTCTGCGTTATCCTCTAAAATATTACAAGGCCTATACTTTTAACTCCCCCTTTTCCGGAAACTGAAGGAAAAAGTCACGGGGGATATATATATATATATATATATATATATATATATATATATATTTTATATATATATATATATATATATATATATATATATATATATATATATATATATATATATATATATATATATATATATATTAGTGATGCAGGTAACATCCGCATCCGCATCCGCACCTCATTAAAGATCCGCATCCGCGCTTTGCCCTGCGGATGTTTATTGAAGAGATTTGATAAATAGTTTTATAATAAAAATACTTAAGATGAATCTAAAAATGAAAATGAGTTGAAGGCAATTCAAAAACGGCTTGATATTCCATATCTTAATGTTATCATTGACATTCCAACTCGCTGGAATAGTACACTTCATATGATGGAAAGAAGTATTGCTCAAAGAACCTCTTGCTTCGTACGCCAGTTCGTATTTCAAAGTTAACATTCTTATTAATGTGGAAAATGACATCATATCATACTGCATTAAGCTATTGAAATCATTTGAAGAAACTACCAAAAAAATCAGCACCTCTACAGCTTCTGTCTCCGATTAATCTCAACGCTAATGAAGCATTTTGAACCATCTTCAAATGAAAATGATGATGGTTTAAAAAGAATGAAAGATGTAATTAAACTAGAGCTAGAAAAACGCTTTGGTTCTGTGGAAATTAATGACCTTCATACTATTGCAACTTACTTAGATCCCCGTTATAAGGGCAAGTTTTTTTGTAACAATATTCACACACACACCGATATATATATATATATATATATATATATATATATATATATATATATATATATATATATATATATATATATATATATATATATATATATATATATATATATATATATATATATCAAAACATCCGCATCTTCATCCGCGGATATAAAATCAAGCATCCGCATCCGCGGGATGCGAAAATGACATCTGCTGTATCACTAATATATATATGAAAAGATGACATATGTAGATATATAAATATATATATATATATATATATATATATATATATATATATATATATATATATATATATATATATATATATATATATATATATATATATATATATATATATATATATATATATATATATATATATACAAGTGTGTAGACATGAGGGGTTTCACCCCTCTCTAATTTTTTTTACAAAATTTTTGATTCCTTAAGTCTTTTTAATAATAATAATAATAATAATAATAATAATAATAATAATAATAATAATAATAATAATAATAATAATAATAATAATAATAATAATAATAATTTAAAAATCAAATCAAAAATAATTTATTCTGTCTGAAATATTAAATAATTACATACATTACTATTTAAATTAATACAAAAGAAATTATATAGATGAGAAAAGGGCTACTAGGGGGACGTTTTCGTCCATTGAGCCCAAATAATAGTAATAAAAATAACCACAATAATAATAATAATTATAATAATAATAATAATAATAATAATAATAATAATAATAATAATAATAATAATAATAATAATAATAATAATAATAATAATAATAATAATAATAATAATAATAATAATAATAAGAACGCCTTGTGGTGTAGGAGGTTGACTCGCCGACTCTCATGCGAGAGGACGTTGGTTCAATCGTCCGCGTAGCAGTTAGAGTTTTATCTTCCTGGGGGCAAGAATTAAAACTCGACTGCGAACACGTTGGTGGCGCTGGTTTGGGATAGCCGGCCTTAAAGTTCGATTTCCTGTAGTCCCCTCGTGCTACATTCTGAAAATGGAATAAACATATTAAAGGAAGTTTTTATAATAATAATAATAATAAAATAATAATAATAATAATAATAATAATAATAATATAACTAATAATACACAATAATAATAATAATAATAATAATAATAATAATAATAATAGTTAATCAGTGAAAATGAAAAGTATTTATTAATGGAAATGAGGAGACATGTTTGTGGTCCGTAACGATTTCTTAGGTCAAGTGGCTGCCCCGCGATGGCAAAATATTGAAAACCAGAACTTAAATGTAAGGCTTCCAAGTTTGCAGTATTTATGTCAGCCTTCACCCTCGTAAGGAATAATGATTAATGTATAAAAGACAGCGAGGGAGTTGTAATGCTGATACTCCTTCAACTGTCTTCTCATAATCCATGGAACGATCGTGCTGCAAACACAGGCTAGAGACACGTGTATTGAGTGGAAAATTTTTTCACTCTCCTATCACTTTGTTGTCTACAGCTAGAAACTGTGTTGTCAAGATATTTCGACGCGGGCTTTCAAATGAGTGGCTTCCTGTCTAACTTTTTCTCTGGCCTCTTCTCAACATCTTAAGTAAACTTCTGTAAATCTGCCTTTCCTCTCTTATTCGATCTGATGATCTTGCTAATACTCCAACTAAAAGGCCAATCTCTTCGGCCTATTTTCTTCTGACTCAACCCTGGACGATTCTGGCATTCCTCTACCTACTCTTCTTCCTCTCAGGTGTCCTATGTGCCTTTGCCTGTAATTACATTTAATTGGGTGCAAGGGCCCCTGAAATCAATGAACGGCGGGTGGCCCAGATGGCATCCCTCCCAGTTTTGAGGTAGTGTGCTTCCGTGCCGCTGATCTCGCCCCTCGTTCTACTATACCTCTGTCTCAATACGCTAGCACTCTCCCTCAGTGCCAAAGCCGCACATGTCCAACCCTATTCCAGTTAGAAGCCGTTTGATACGATTCATCGCCCTAGTTGCTTATTTGTCTAAGATCTTTGAACCTTTCAGTCCTCACTTCTTAGATCATCTGAAACTATTCTGATCGTGAGTCTACTGGCGACATCTTCCTCTATTCAACCGATTTATAAGCTGACATGTAGTGAGACTTGGTGAGGTGGCGTTAATATATTAAAGAGCATTTGGACCGAGTATAGCACGCGTCACTGCTCCTCCAAGCTCCTTGGTTTCCTTCTCGCTATTTGCGTCTAGCTTAAACTGCTCAATGTCGGCTGTTGCTTGATGGGGCGACTTTTTCTTTTTCTGCCATAAGTGGTGTTCCTCAGGGTTCTGTCTTATCTCCTACTTTATTCCAGTTTTTCATTAATGATCGTTTCACCTGCACCTTTAACTCTATCCACCTGGTTGCTCGCCGACCTTATCCCCTACATTTCAACTCATATTAATTTTGCCCCCTTTTTTACTCTTCTAGAATTGCTTCTAGTCTTAATCTTTCCGATTCTATTCTCAGCTGACTGGATAGAATTTCCGATGGGGTCATCTCAACTTTGTAAAATTCAATTCTTTAAAAACCCAACTTCTACAAATCTCCTTCTCCAAAACACCTTCTAACTTTTCTATCTCCTTTCAACGGTTGTCTCGTCTCTCCTGTTGACAATATAAACATCCTTGGCCTTAACATAAACAAAAGATCCAAATCTCACATCACAACGATTCCTAGTGCGGATTCATGAGACTGGAAGATCCACTTTGATTGCAAAAATTTTTTCCTCTTCTCAGTTGCTCCAGCTTTACAATGGTCTCATCCGCCCATGTATGTAGGACTGCTCTCATATCTGGGAGGGGAGCTCTAGTTTCAACCGGCTTTTAGACAGGGTCGAGTCAAAGGCCAAAAGGCTTATAAACTGTTCTGTACTTTCCAGTTTACTTGACCTTCTATCTTTGCGGAGCGATGTTGGTGCTTTATCTCTATCCTATAGGTACCGCAGCGGCAGGTGCTCGAGGGAACTTATCACTCGCGTGCAACAACAGCACAAAGGTTGCTGAATTCTGCTACTTTAGTTTGTGTTTATATTATAACCCAGTTGGTTCGTTGTAGCGCTTTCTTCTTCCACCACCTCTGCTCTGGGAATTCTTCCATCTTCTTCTGTTAGTGGAGCTCCTGCAGAATTTAATCTCCTCACTTTTTTAAAGCCTGCGTCTGTGCTATATCTGCGTAATTTGCGCTAGAGGTGAACTTTTGAGACTACACCCCTTCTTTGAATAGAGTTCTGCCCGTAGAGTATTGTAAAAAAAAAAAAATCATTGGGTGGGCAGATATGGCAAATGAAATGAATCCCTGACTCACCCCATCCAAAATATCATTCAGATTATCCCAGAAAATCGCCTCTCTTCAACATTATCCTCAGATATACCGTATGTCGCAACCACGTAAATTTTGAACTTTTCAAACTTAAATTTAACCTTAGAATTCTACTCACACACACGAAATCTACTATAGCTCTCTACCACAAGTCACTCATCAGATTGTAAATCCTCTCTATCCTCCTCTATATCTCTTTTCTTCAAGCAACAACAAAAGCTCTATTATTTCACACTAAAACCACCCATTTTTCACCGTTTCCTTACATCTTTGTTTCAGTCACTGCGAGCAAATCAAATTTGCCCTTTCTAAATACATCCATCACCTCTCTTCTCTTCTCCTCAACATTTATTCTCTGACATTCTATGTTCCATACGATTCATACTGCCGAAAGATAGGAAGGCCATCATACAAGATCACGACCTTCTCTGAGGCATGCATTAGCATTACTGGCAAAAGATAAGTGGTAGTGGGCAGCCAACCTAATCAAAGCCACCATCAGCAAACCCTTACTTCACCTTTCTATTGACACGTAGCATACCAGTGTGCAATTTTTTCCTAACACATAGATATAAGGGATAGGGATGTTGTAAGATGTTGCCCAGAAGTGAGGGGTGATAAAGTAAGTATGTATATGATATGTGGATGAAAGGTGGTGTTTCTAAGATGTTTCTGGAAGATGAGTGTGGATATGAACGCAGAACAGAAAGGCGAACCATTAGGCACTGAATGTCATACATACCTATAAGGAAAATGGGTGTATATATATATATATATATATATATATATATATATATATATATATATATATATATATATATATATATATATAAGAGTAGTTAGCATATATATAATATATATATGTATATATATATATATAAGTATATATATATATATATATATATATATATATATATATATATATATATTATTGAGTTTTAACATTATTCAAAATTCTTAATATTTGTTCAATTAATCGGCAAAATAATCTGCAAAAATTGATGATGATGATTGAGAAAAATATGCCGATTTTTCCGATGACGATGACGATTAATCATCCCATCACTAATATATATATATATATATATATATATATATATATATATATATATATATATATATATAATATATATCGATATTTATATTATATATATATATATTATATATATATGCTATATAGATTGACTATAAATATATAAATATATATAATATATATATATATATATATATATATATATATATATATATATATATATATATAGTAAATGAAATTTTTCCATATTTTTAACACTTTTTAGCTATGCCTCTAAACATGAAAATTACTAAAAAATATGTAGTAAATAAGAACAAGGTGAATTAATAAATTCTGATTTACATGAAAATAGTACCTAACAAATATTTAATGGCATGTTTACATTTATCAACTATTCAAACCAAGGATACAGCTAGAGAAAAACAAATTTTAAAATTAATTACCTGCCAATCTTCTTGGGTTACGATAAGAACTGTCCTCTGATTATAAGCACAGCAAACAAGACATCGTGCATTAAGGGAATGTATTAACTTTGATTCATGTTCAAAAATTATCTCTCTTGGGCGAATTTCCTTCTCATTAACAGTCCACACTTTGACCCATCCTCCTGTAGTAACTCCCAGTATAACTTCGTCTATATGAAAAGTAAAAAAAAAAGGTGGTAGACTTTATATGCTTATATACTAATGTTCATACAAAAATGACAAAAAAAAAAGTGATGTGCTTCTTGTCTTAGGGTATGTCTATTAGATAATTTCATAAAATAATAATTTTCATTGTCACAACTATAAGTTTACATGATTTTAAAGATTAGGTGTGGCCACTCTTGAATTGTATAACATCCTCTACAAATGGTGGCAGAATAATTTAATGTTTCTAGACTGTTTCGTGGAACACCTACCCATAAGCCATTCAACAACAGACGAGGGTTGTCAGTATTAACTGGCATATGGTTGAATCAAAAGTGAATTAACATTATGCCATACATTGTTAACGATTGAAAAGCCTGCCATTCTAGAAATTAAAAATTTTTTTCAAATAAGATACATTATCAAAAAATGTAAAACCTACTCAAGGAGGCATTATTTTACATAAATTTAAAGTAGGAAGGACATTAGAAATGTAAAGAAAAAGTTTTTTTTTGCACCAATTAAAAATAAAATGCTTTTGTTTTACATTTTCTGCATATTTTTTGTTTATATATTTTCCTTTTTACAATTTATGCACATTAAAAAAAAAATGATCCAATGAGTGCTTTTTTTTTTTAATAACTCCAAAAGCACTCATTTAAAAGAAAATATTTATTTACATTCTTAAAATTATTCCTGTAACTAACTATTAACAACGAACATTGTTTATTTTAAATCATGGCTTAATATTTTAAAATTCAATATGAATATTTTTGCAGTGGTAATTGGTAGCTCATAAACTGGTAAGGAATTTTGATATGTAAATAAATTAACTTATCATCATTCGTGTAATATATTATTTTTTTTAACCATCGCTCACAGGCAGAGGAATGGGTGTGAAAACATTAAAATGACGTCATCTAACGCAAATTTCACAGATGCTGGGCTTAAAGTGGGGGAGATTAAATTTAATAGAAAACACACAAAATGAAAGAATTCCACAGAACAGAAGTCGCTGGAAAGAACACCACAGCAAACAAATCTGGAGTTGCTAATGTCAACATAAAACTCGTGTGCAGATTGCACGCCTTGTGCTAAGAGTTCGTCATAAAGGTGGTGATAAGCGAATGGTCAGCTCCCAGGAGCACTTGCCGCTGTGGTACCTTAGAAAAGAGACAAAGCTCCAACATCGCGTAGCAAAGATAAAGGGTCAAGTGAATTGGAAAGTCTTTTGACCTTTGACACGACCCTTCCCAAGAGACCAGTACTCCATACACAGGCGGATGAGACCCTTGTATAGTCGAAGTAACCGAGAAGAGGAAAAAAAAGTCATGTAGTCTAAACAGAACTCCCAGCTTCTTTGAGGCCACCCTAGCAACCATTGTGATGCGAAGTTTCCAGATATTTTTTCTGTTTATACTAAGGCCAACAATGTTTATATTGTCAACAGGAGAGACGAGAGAACCATAGAAATTAGAAAGAGATAGGAAAGTTAGACAGTGTCTTAGGGAGGGAGAGTTGTAGAAGTTGGGTGTTTAAAGAATTGAATTTCACAAGGTTGAGACTGCCCTACTGGGAAAGTCTATCCAGATCAGTGATAAAGAATCGGAAAGATAAAGACGAGAGGCAAATCTAGAAAGAAAAAATGGGGCAGATTTGAAATAAGTTGAAGAGTGGAAGATCAAGCCATCAACCTATGAATGGATAGACTTAGATGAGCAGCTGATAAGATCATTAATAAAAAGCAAGAATAAAGTAGGATAAAAGACAGAACCCTGAGGAACACCTCTATTGACATGGAAGGAGGAAGAAGTCACCCTATCAACAACAGCTGATACTGACCAATTTGAAAGAAAGCTAGACATAAGTAAATGCTCAAAGAGAAGAAGAAATCCCAAAGGAGGGGAGCTTGAAAAGTAGTGACGCTTGCAATACCCAGTCAAACGCCTTAGATATGTCAAGTGCTACCACACATGTCTCCACATAGTCCCTAGGGGTGGAAAACCATAAATCAGTTAGAAAGGAAAGTATATCACCAGAAGACCTCGAGCGCCGAAAGTTGTACTGGTGATCAAAAAGAAGAGAATGAAATTCCGGATAATCTAAGAAATGAGAGTTGAGAAAATTTTCAGAGATCTTTGATAGTATGCAAGTGAGACCTATAGAGCTGTAGTTAGAAGGATCAGAGTGGCTGGTTTTATAACTGAGCGGCTACCTTTTTCGGAGTTGGTTGGACATATGAGCGCTTCCAACACTGAGGGAAAATACTAGTATTGAAGCATAGAGAATATAGTTGAACAAGAGGTGGTGCCAGCTCAAAAGAACACGCCATCAAAGCTTGAGAGAAATGCCATCCAGGCCATTCGCCTTCCTAGCGTTCATAGATTTCAGGAGCTCATGCACCCGATTAAATGTAATCACAGGTAAAGGCATGAGACACCTGAGGGAAGAAGGAAGATTGCCAGAGTCGTGCAGGGTTGAACAGGAGGGTAAAGAGATTGGCCTTTTCAGTTAGAGTATTAGCATTAGAACCATCAGAGCGTATAAGAGGAGGAAAGGCAGAGTTACAGAAGTTATTAGAGATGCTTTTGGCAAGAAGCTAGTAAGATTTGTCAGTAGGAGAACCAAGAAGGTCAGTGCACTTTTGTTTTATGAAAGTCTGCGTTGCTCATTGAAGAGTATCCCTGCAACAATTTCGAGCTGAATGAAAATTTGCGAGTGATAGGAGAATGAGAATTTTTGCACTCCTGACACGCACTGTCTCTAGCCTGAATGGACAGAGACCTAGCATGACAGAACCATGGATTTTGAGGAGAGAAAGACTTAGTCAAAGAAGGAATGAAAAAGCTCATTCCATCAACGATTAGAGCTACCATCTTATCGAAAGAAGCTGAAGCATCTCCAGAGTAAAAGCAGTCACTACAGTTCTAGTTAGCGTAGAAGCGACGAAAAGCCTCCCAATCAGCCTGATTAAAGTGCCAGAATATACACTTAGGGCAGGATGGAGCTGTTGGAGAGAAGGTATTAAAATTAATAGATTTAAGGTTGTGGTCAGATTTACTGATAGGAGCGAAGGTGGCGTATTTAAAAAGAAAAGGTCTAGTGGTGAAACATAGGTCAAGTATGTTCAAGGATTGGCTGGGACGATCCGGAATGTGTACAAGTTCCCTAATTAGTTGCTCCAGATCATTGAGAAACCTGAATGATTCAGCCTCTTATGCTATCACTTATCAGTTGTTACCATTAGGAGTAAACACAGAGACTCTTAAAAATTGATTACTTGAGGTGAGAGTAGTTGATAATTTATGCTATTCATTTGTCTATTAAAGTCAAGCTCCAGCAAGAGTATGTATGTAGGTTGTGGCAACTACAAACTACAAATCTCCATAAAAAAACAAAAAAAAAACATGTTTAATAAAAAGCAACAATTCATTTAAAAAACAAAATAAAAAAAATTTCGTTTTTTATTAAGCTATTACATTTATATTAATGTTCTTATAACTTTTTGAGCTAAAATATTCATGTAAAACATTCATAAAAACAATTTAATGTTGAAAAGAGACATTTATGCACTTTTCTTCAAAAACACAAATTAAGGCTTAGGTTTAATGTTTTATATATATATATATATATATATATATATATATATATATATATATATATAATATAATATATATATATATATATATAATAGTAATATATATATACTATATAAATATTATATATATAAATATATATATAATATATATATATATATATATATATATAGTATATATATTTATATATACTATATCATATATATATATATATTATATATATAATATATATAATATAATATATTAATATTATATATATATATACTATATATATAGTATATATAGGATGTGCGAATATTCGCGTAAGTATTCGTATTCGGCCTATTCGGCCAAAATTGCCAAATATTCGGTATCGGCTTTTGCCGAAACTATTGCGCCGAAATTAAGCTTATTAAACAATAAATTACGTCAACATAAAGGGAAAATTATTTCAATTTAAAATTGAAATTTAGAAACATTTATTTTCCCAAAAAATAAAATATAGCAAATTGTAGCCAAATATGCGAAAATATTTCGTCATTTGTCAGATCCTATAAAAGCCTTTGACATTTTTCCAAATTCTAAAAAATAGAATTAATTAGTGATACGGGATAATGGACCAAATATGGTAGCTGGTATAAGGGAGATGGCTTGCTATCAATTTCTTGTTTTATTCACATGTTGCAACTATCCATTCACGACTTCAAAATTTAGGTCTGAAGTCTGTTAAAATTATTTTATTTACTTGCAGAACCATATCCTCTCATTTTCACCATTCAGCAACGCAGCTGCAAAGCTTAAAACTTACAGATGCAGCTGAATGTCAAACAACATAAATTAATTCAAGACGTTTCTAACACGCTGGAACAGAATTTATGATTATGCTTAAAAGATTGTTTGAACAAAAATGTTCCCTATTTCCATATACGGCGCGGAATGCAATCAGAAAATGTTGATGATTTTCAGTGGCAAAATTATTCCATTTACTTGAGCCATTTGACAAATCACTAAAACAAGCATTAAACGTGAAGTAACATTCGCCCAAGTGATCCCTTCCATTTTAGCAAAAATCTATTTTTTAAATAAGGCAATTAAAAGGCAAAAGCTTCAGTGGATAATTACACTCGTTGAAGAGCTTAAGAAAATCAGTAGAAAAAAACTGACCTCCTTGGTTTTCTATTGATAAATCTTTGTGTGTAGCTACTTTCTTAGATCTGCTATTCAAGCTAATTTTCAACTGATCAGAGCAAATCAGTAAAAAATATGGTCTTGAGGCATGGAAAGAAATGCATGAAAATTTACTCCTGACTCTTCTGCTGACCGATGATTCACGTAGTGGGAAAGTGAAGCTGAAGTTTCCATTTTCACTTCTTTAATGGATTGTTCTTAACAGAAATTTGTGGCCATCAAATCTCATACAGAAAAGAAAGGATGAGTGAAAAAAGGAAAGTCCCATTCATTCTAACTATGTGATATTGTCACATAAACGAAAAGGCTATAGTACGGAATTACATCAAATCAATAAAAAAAAAAAATATATAAGTTTGCCTACTTGGACCAGTGACGACAATGATATTCCCTTCAAGTGGTGGAAAAACACTGAAATAGTTTTATGAATTTGAAAAACACTAGCAATAAAATACCTTCCAGCTCCACCGTCATCAGTTCGAAAGTGAAAGAGATATTTAGAACAAGAGGAAATATTAATGAAGCCACAAGGAATAGTTTATCCCCTGAAAATGGAGAAATGCTAATTGTCATTTTAACCTTGAGCTTATTCAAATGAAGTTTAGTTTAATATCTTTAACTACGAACTTTTCAATTTTCATTAATTATTTTAATATGTGAATGTTTCTATAGTAAGAAATATAGTTTACTTTTGTTTTATTACTTTCTATATAACACTGGTAAACATGTCTTGGACAGGGTTTTGCAATTGATTATTGAGTGCTGATTCCAAAAATGTAATCGTTGTGCATATCGACATCCGCATCTCTGTGAGAAATTGTGTTTAACAAGACTTGTAAGAATTTAATGATTTTTACCTTTTTCAAGAGGCTATCACAATTATTGGATATAGTATATATATATATAATAAAATATATTATATATATATATAATATATATATATATATATATATAGATATATATATATATAAATTATATATATATATATATATATATAATATATATATATATAATAATATATAATATATATATATATATATATATATATATATATATATATATATATATTATATAATTATATAATATTATTATATATATAATATATATATATATATATATATATATATATATATATATATCACTATATATATTCATATTGAAGGGAGAGAGAAACAAATTGCAATGATATGATACATGTCTTTTATGAATATATTTAAACATATAATACAAAAACTATAATAAAGATAATATGGGACACAATGAATTTGAATAAAGGAATGGTTTTATAATGTAAACATACCTACGATGTTAGTAACTTCTCTTCGTAGACGATCTACTGTGGCATAGCGTCTGGAATATCCCTCGTGAAGCTCCAACAATAGTCGGCCATCAATTGAGTATCCACTTGTTCCTCGGTAACGTCCTTCCATAACTTTAGATCTTGATTATATATATCGTTCACCCTGCCTCATCACTAACATACCTAGCGTACCGAAATTTCTTAGGTGAGAATGCAAGTAGTGCAACTTTATACGCATTCTACATCCATGAGAATGAAAACTGTCTAGCAGTTCCTGTATAATGTTGAGTGCGTTCTCGGGCTTTCCTGTCCCCAGAAAATTCTTGTGTGCTAACATCTGAAATAAGCATGCCAACGGCTCTTGCCGTCTAACACAGATTCATTGTTGTAGCAAAGCCAGCATCACGGAGGAGTGTCCGTATTTGTGGGCATTCAAATATCCCAGCTTTTTTCTTCTCGTCACTAGATCACCTGAAATGTTGGAAGCCATATATAGCCGAAGAGCACTTCACCATCATGCCAGTCCAGGGCCTTCACATATCAAACCAAGTCTTTATGTGTAGTGAGGTAAGATGATGTTTTCTTCTGTACAAGTGTTCAACGTACCGACTGTTCTGTCACCTCGCGTTAAGGTTCCTCGTGTGGCCATTTCTTGTTGGCCATTATCCGTTTGCCGCCCGGCCTGTCCCAATGAGCACAGTAAGCAGGTATATTTGGTGAAACCTGCTTGCTGACTGTAGCAAAAGTTTAACCATTTCTGACTGAGTCACGCATATTACCATCCATGACCAGATATTGTAGAAATCCTCCTCCAAACTGTCTTGATTTTTGTATACTCCTCTCTCATCCTACCGAGTACCCTTTCTGGAACCGAAACATACCTGTTGCGTTGTTAACAACACACACTTTAATACTGCTTCTTGAATGTCAAATTAAACAGTCGCCACTCACTGCATCGTATGCTGGGAGTCCACTAGAAGTAGTAGGCCTGCAACCTCACTGCAATACACAAAGATACCATCTGACTGGAAGAGCCTACGCAGCTCTGCTTCTCTGTTACGATAAAATGTTAACTATGTGCCATGGCCCAGTAGTCATTTTTCATGCAACCTCGAAGCCAACAGCTCAGCACATCGGCAAAGACAACTCTCATACAAGATTCGCTTCAGTTTCACCCTGCTGTGAACAATGCGGACCATTCCGGACATATTTCAGCAATGGATGACTAGACATCATCCAGGTCATGGCATCATAACAGGTAGACGTTACAAAGTTACCACATTGCTTCCCGGAATATCGGACCGCAGAAACTTGCTACTACTGCGTCAGATTTATATGCGAGTACATCGTTATACAGCCTACGTAGTGCGCACCTGAATTTTGTCATCCTAGGGAATATGCAACAATAGGGATCCATGATTGCGACGAAAACGGTATGCATGATACAGCAATCCGAGAAGTATTCTATGAATCAGCCCACTCCGAATTACTTATATATCTTGCTACAACACACTCCATCCCAAGAAAAATTTCCACCATTTTTTTGTTGACCAGTGTAAGTTTTCATTTTTCCCTAAATGGATGATCCGAACTTGAAATACACTATTCGCCCGAATAGCGACACGTGATACTTCTGCCCGATAACTTCGTATTCGGCGAATAACTTTTAATGCCCGAAATATTCCGGTATTCGCCGTATTACGGCTTTTTCACTATGGCACATCCCAACTATTATAATAATATATAATTATCAATATATATTATGATATATATTATATAGATATATATATACCATATAGAATATATATACATATATATAGTAGTATTATATATATATATACTATATGTATATATATATATATATATAATATAATATAATATATATATATATATATATAATAACTATACTTATAATATATTAGCTAATATATAATATATATATATATATATATATAATATATATATATATATTAAATATATATATATATACTATATATATATATATTATATATAAATATATATATAATATAACTATTATATATAGAATATATATATATATAACTATAATATAAGATATATATATATATATATATATATATATATATCATATATAATATATTAGATAATTAATATATATTATATATATAATATATATATATATATATATAATATATAATAATATATATATAATTATATATATAAAATATTACTATAATATAAATATAATATATATATATGATATATATAAATAGTATATAATATATATATATCTATATTATTACCGATATTGTAATGTATATCTCATCAAGTTCTTTCAACCTTTTCAGTCTCTAATAATTAGATTAAAAACCTAGACAGTTTGAAAATTTTCTCATAAGGAGAACTATTTTGCCTTTGGAAGAACAAAGGTATGCTAAATAATGACTACCATTTTCCCGCTTTCCATTTTTACATTTGATTATCCTATGTTCCTTATTTTTTTAAAAACCAATTTTTCGTTATACTTTAAACTTGTAGTTGAGAGACTCTTCTTCTATTTCAGGCAACCTGTTTAGGGAGCCAATTTGGTCAACAAGCCCAGTTAAACATAGTCAGGGACCATATCCTATATCAAGACAGCAGTCTAATTCCTGAAGCAGCCACAATTCATAATCAGGGTGTGAAACCTAGTAGTTC
>JABUQX010017427.1:22500-29655 GCA_015478945.1 Trachelipus rathkii | reverse complement strand
GCCAGTTATTTGGGAAGGTTTAGTTTTTGATTCACGTAAATATATCTAAGTATATATATATATTGGTAAATGTATATAGATGTGTCAGCTGCTAATTTTATCTCACGGGGGGGGGGGAGTAAGCAATAATAAATTATATATCCTTATTGTGAGTACAAATGAGAATGACTTATGACGGGGGACTTTCGGGATTGCTCCACGAATTTATTTGGCTTTGGTCACTGGGGTTTGTTCTAACGGGCATTTACTAGGCGACGAATCGCCAGAAGTTATGCAGAACAGATATTTCAGGTGTAGTAGAAGCCATTAAAGCGGTAACATTTTAGCTAGTCTGATTAGAGGTGGCCGACGATGGTGGTCTATGGTCTGGGAGACCAGACAGATGGGTGATTGTTTGTATTTGCGCGCTGTTCATAAGTTTTTTTACTTTGAAGAGTCAGGTTTCGTAATATATTAATTCCTGAGACTTCATAAATAGTTAATTATAACAATAAAAAATGAAACATGAGTAAATACAAGGAATGGGCGTGGAATAGGCGTATATTTTTATGTATGTGCACTTGGTGGTGTCAGGTTAAAGGATAACAGGCACCAGAGCTTCCCAACTTACCGAATCACTTTGTTAGGTAGGCTATGGTGTCGGATTTGCGACAGGTAAGAGCCATTCCGGAATTCCACGCGTGAGAGGCCCCAGAGAACCACACACTTGTGAACTAAAATAATCTATCTATATTAGCAGTCGGCGATTAAAAGTAAACTGATATGATGGACAGCCTCTACTGAGTTAACTTGAGAGTTGTTCGTCCGCCAACAATTAGACGAACTCAGAAGTCAAGTAGGCAAGGCGAAAGGAACGGTTTCTCCTGTACGTCATTGTTCTGTCATAGGGGGATAAGAGTTGGTGCGGTGTGGATTGAATAAACGTGCATGCAAGGAGAACCATCATGATTCTTCCATAGCAGATTTTTAGTGGAGAGGTACTTTGTGGGGAGAAATGAGCCATGGAGTGTGACGATAATGGAAATCACTAGATTAGGTACTGACCTCCTATTTTGATATAGGCTAAAGTACATACAAGTAACCCACTATCTCTGCACAATAAAGGACTGTGGTGTAATTGTCACAAACAAAAAAAATAAAGATAAAAACTAATAAAATTAAAAAAATCAAATAAACAAAATCATCGACAAGAATAATTAAACATTAAACATGAAAATAAACACAAAAAAAAACTGGTGCGGAATCGAAGGAAAATTATTGCACGTGACTTGAGAGTAGTTGGTAATATAGTTGGCAAGAACAAAGTTGAAGGAGGAAGTGAAGAAAAGTATTAATGCTTTCATACGTGAAATTGTCATATCATACAAGTGTTCTTTTGGGAGCCAGGAGGGATAACAAAATAGCTTCCCAAGTTTTATCTCTTGTATCTTGTCAATTTTTGAGTGTATGATCTCTTTACAGCAGTATATTACACGATGTATTCTTATTTATATATATTGATGTTTTATGACATCAGAGTAATATGCACATCTCGAGCATAAAAAGATCAAACTAATCCACTTTGGCGGGATTGTAATTGAATTAATTCATGATTAATAAATATATTTGTGGCTTAAGTGAATATCTGTATTAGTCTTTAATGTAATATATACTTGAGAATAACTAGATAATCTCTACAGTCATAAATGATGATTAGACATTCCTTCATCTTATCAATAATATATGATATTATATATAATATTAATCAGTAAAATCAGTCATTCTAGATAGTAAACTATACTCATGTATTAGTATTGTATCCGTCTACATATGTATGTTATATTGCGGAGTTGATGGCATTAATTAGTTTACATATGTATAAATTAGTTTGTATTAAATGTATATATATACTCATATTATTATTATATGTATAACTAAATTGCACTTATTTCCTTACGAACAACCTGCCTCTGAAGATGTTTCATGTACAGAGACGAAATTCGATACAAGTAATTATCAGATCATTCAGCAATGTGATAAAATGTCATGTATGAAGAATTTTAAGAAGTACATAAATTAAATATATAATTTTTATATTGAAAAATATGATATTATGAATAATGAAATCATTTAGTGTAATATATATTACAATATCGAATAATAATTATATTAATTTGTTATACTCAAAAAAATATTATAGTTAATAATTATTATACTTATATATAATAGACTTTGCTATATATTTTAGTATTATAATTGAAAATTAAAGTTTCATACACATTTAATAAATTACAATACATAATAGGTGAAGATGTTAATAAATAAAAATTTATAATTGAGTAGCCGCATTGGCCAACTTAACGAATCAAGTCTTTAAAATCTTTAAACAATTTTTTTATCATTTCTAAAAAAAAATATTTAAAGCTTAACCACTTACTAAGAATTTATGTAAAAAAGAAACTTTTCACATGTATAAATAAATAAAAACATAAGGCAGATAAGTAAAAGTGAAAGCAGTAACTCAGAAACTTTATGAGAAATGTATATACAGTATATTTGCACATACGAAAATATTAATTATATAATTATTATACATATTTAATATGTATAAAGAATATGTTCATTATAATATAGGGATATATAATTATTAAAATATAACAGAAACTAGTGGCTCTATTATATTATTTTATATTAATTATATTTAAGTAACTTATATATATTTATATATAATTTATTTCCGATTTTATATTATATAGGGAAATTGGATTATTCACAAGATTAGTAATTACACTCAAATGATAATAGTATCATATTATTAATGTATCTTATTATATATATATTTATATTATATTATTAGATGGAACATAGTATCTATATATATATAATATATAATATATAAATATCATATTCTAAAACATTAATAAAAATTTTGTTTAAATTTACATTATTATATCTAGTATACGTATATATAAATGATATATATTTTATATATTAACATATAATAGTTATAATATTTGAAATATAATATAATAGGTAGGCTTGTACTATTTTATAGTAGCTATAGATTTAAGAATATAGTATATGCAGGTACAGAATAGTCTTATCGAAAATAGTTATTGTAATCAACTTTTAACGTGATTTTATTTTTCATGGTTAAGTTATTGTGGTGAATAGGAGCTTTACTCGTGAATATTTTTAAATGAATCCCTTATATTTAAATACTTGAAGACACACAAGAGCATGTATAACACTCTACGGAAATAGTTCCTAACTAGATACGTGGTTGAACGGTGTCAGAATTGGGAGTATGAATATTGATAATCGCATGTGTATTATTAAGATAAGCTGGCAATAAATATTAGTATATATAGACGTAAAAGACGATACTAAAAATTGAGTGTGCATAGGGCTGAATAGACACTTCACAGAACTGGCATTTGACAGAACATGAAGTAGATTAGATTAGGTAATGAATATTTTTTACCTACACAAGAGATTAAATACTTACAAAAATAAAGGAATAGACACTGACATATTGTGATTTGACAAAATTCATCAAATTATTTTAAGATTACTTTTTGACCATGTTTAGGTATTTATATAAAAAATTTCTAGTAGACGTAAATTATACTTGCCACCCCACTACTATATAAAAAGTCACCATTCCTAGGGTTAAAAGTTTGTAAAATCTCGATTTTCATTTTTATTTTAATTATTAATTATTAATTATTATTAATTATTTTATATTTATTATATATTTAGTTAATTATTTCTTATATTACGATTTGATTATTATACACATATTATTATATAAATTATTATTAAAATATTATTATTATTATTATATATTATTATTATTATGGTTTACTATAAAAGCATATGAAGAAGTCCTCGAGATGATGGATTTCTACAGAATATAGATATGATTTAAGTAAAAGGCGCGATTACAAGCATAATATGGAATCAGCGTATGATAATTGTTCTAATAACAACAAATGAATAAAAAAAATTTTACTTTTTTTTTACCTTTTTTTTTTATATCCACAAAACTACGATAGGTTACAAATATATGGATAAATTACCGAGAAGGAACTAATAAACATATTTAGATATCAGCTGCAAGAAATATGTTTTGAAAATAATGATTTTAAATTTTGGTTTTATAACTAAATAAAATATACCCTTATTTACCATGAGGTAAAACGCAAAGATAGCGAAAGAGTCGAGAGTTTCTCTCGGATACTCACGCGGGGACGACGTGAGGTATGGGCATCATATTTATCCCTTGCCCCTGCCGGGGAGGGTCCTCCGGGAACACCCCCGCTCTTTGGGTATATTTGGTGTCGCGGGGTCCTTTACCGCCTCCCCTAACGGGTATGTATCAGAATACATCCCCCTCATAATTCTGATCCTCATAGCCGGTCAGGCTTCGATTGCCCCGCTAAAAAATATTTATAGTACGTATTCTCATGTTATCATATATAGTTTTTAGTATTCTACTACTATCGTAGTTTTGGAGATATAAATAATAAAATAATATATAATAAATTTTTTTTTTTCATTTTCTCACATACAAATTTCATCGCTGATTCTTATTATAATGTATGAAGTTTCTTGCAAATTTAATGACAGTTTATTTGCGTCAATCCTGGGTAATACTTTATTTAGTGTTGCATTATCTATCTATGGATTATATATTTATTAATTATTAATTTTATTTATTATTATATTATTATTATTATTTTATTTAATATTATTAATTATTATTATTATTATTATTTTATTTATTTTTATTATATAATTATTTAGTTATTATTATATATTTGAATTGTAAATCACTACATTTATTTGTAATAATTTCTATGATAATTTGAAAGTGATAATTTTTCTTTATTTTAAAATTGATTCGAGGCTTGTAATTTTATAAATCAAATAGAACGCAAAGCAATAATATTATTTTCTCTTACATCTATTCTTAACTTATACTTCATGATATAATTGTACACCTAGCTAGGAGTCAGAAATTCTTCTTTACAGCAGGCTTCATTATATATATTGCTGCTTTGACTTCTAGGATTGGCCCTGTTGACGCATGCCGCTATACAATAAAAACTGTAGGGTTCGACATAAGGTGTATCGAGATATCTTCGATGATCATGTACTTTATTTTATCTAACTTTCCTTTTAATATGTGCAGTATCGCTATATATATTTATAATGGAGTACTTATTATTTATATGACTGTTAGAGGGGATGAGTATCCAGGAAATGCAGAGAGTACATTAGGTATATTTATTATAAATACTACTTTATTATGATATATTTATTTAATAGTAATACTATTTAAGCTATCAATAATTATATATAGCATTTTATATTATACTATGAATTTATATATATATATACTGTGATAGTTGGTTGTATAAAATATTAGGTATATAAAAAAAAAAATATAACTAGCACTATATATATATATCTTTTAGCTCTACAAATATAATATATATTATATATAACTTCACTTATATTATACTATGTATTTAGTATATATATATACTACGATTACAATTATATTCTATATAATTGTATGGCATTATTTTGAAATATTTAACCCTATAGAACCTAATAATATGACTTCCGGTTCACTCACTTTATATTATAATATTATAGTATATTATATATATAGTATATATATCTATATATAAATTATAAATACTATTATTATTATATAGTGAGTAAACTTTTATATATACTTACTACTATATATATATATTGGCTATGTATCGTCATTTATTATTATAACTTACCTTATAGGGTATACCTACTAGCGACTCCCTACTAATATATATATATATATAATACTATCCAGCGGCTAAAGGATACTACGCATTACTATATGTATATAAATGGTTTTATATATATATATATGTAGGCTGTGGCAACTAGCATTCTAGTATCTATATATACCAATTTACCAACTTAGATTTACTGTAGATATAACTGAGAATTATTATTATTAACCTACCCTGTGCGTTTACCGTGTTAGGACCTATTATTCATTTCTTACATTATAATATATACTTAATACTATATTAATTTATTATCTAATAAATAAATAATAATTTACATAAATTTTATAAAATTTATTAAATTTTTATTTTTATATATTTTTATTTATTATTATATTATTATAATTATTAATATATTTATAATATTATATCTTTATTATAATATATATATATATATTATTTTATATATATATTTATATATATATTATATTATAATTATATATATAATCATTATATCTTATATTATTAATTAATTGAGTGATATAATATAATATTATAATAAGTATAATATTAGATATAATATATATTATATATAATTAGTCTGTTAGTATTTATATATCTATATATTTTATATTATTAATATTTTATAAATTATTTATATAAGGCAATATTATTTATTTATTTGCTAGATATATGCGCATAAATAACGTACCCCATAATATTTAATTAGATAGAGCGTATAAAAAATTAACTTATGTATACTAATATTATTATATGCTGAGTATCACTCTTAAGTTGTTGAGCGCAAAATATATAGCAAAGCGCAATTTTAGAAATTTTGGCACCCCTAGTATAATATTTTACTAATTATTATTTATACTTAAATAGGGCAATATTATTAGTGAGTACTACTTTATGCTGACTTTTATTGTACTTTCTATTTGCCGTATTCAGTTCTATACTAATTTTTGTCTACTTCTATTAAATATATTATTAATAATGCCTATAAAAAAGTGGACTAACTTATTTTTACTCGCTACATTTAAAGGGTAGTCCGCTTTAACCGCACCTTAACCGCAACTTAGCTTTGAGAAGACGTAGTCAGCTATCAGCTTACTTCCGCTACTCTATATCAGACATACTTCACGCTATTACGCAAGTCCGCCAGGTTTCCGCATCGTCCGCAGTCGCAGTCTTCGTTATAATGTGCCGACTTCACATTAAAGGTTTAATAATTAAATTACTAAATATAATATATGTATTACAAAAATTTTTTCTTATAATATTATTTCTATGAATTTCATCAAATCAACTTGTCTCAGATTTTCCTCTTCCTCTCAATGTCTCTTCTATACAATATATATATACCTTTAGAAAGATTGCTGCTTCA
>JABUQX010017427.1:0-10000 GCA_015478945.1 Trachelipus rathkii | reverse complement strand
GATTTGCAAATTGTGCAACAAAGCGTATATGGAGGGTATAGTTCCGAGGGATTGGAGGAGAGCAGTAATAGTACCCTTTATATAAGGGTAAGGGAGATAAGGGTAACTGTAGGAATATAGGGGAATTAGTGTATTGAGTGTTGTAGGGAAGATATATGCTGGTTTTTTGGTCGAAAGAGTGCATCAAGTGACTGAAGGACTTATTGGTAAAGAACAAGGTGCTTTTAGGAATTGTAGGATGTGTGGATCAAATATTTACATTAAAACAAATGATTGAGAAAATGAGGGAGAAGAAGAATAAATTGTATTTAGGTTTTATGGATTTGCAACAGGTGTATGATAGGATTAATAGGGAAGCTCTATGGCAGGTTTTAGTGTTATATGGTGTTGGTGGTAGGCTTCTGAATGGAATCAAAAGTATGTATGACGATAGTGAAGCGTGTACAAGAATAAAGTGATTGGTTTAATATTAATAGCGGAGTGAGGCAGGGATGTGTTAAATCTCCTTGGTTATTCAATTTGCATATGGATTGGGTTATGAAAGAATTAGAGGTTTGGGTGGCAGGAGATGGTGTTAGAATGATATAGAATGGAAGAGAGTGGAAGGTGCCCTACCTATTATTTGCGGATGATTTATTTGGCATTGTGTGGTGAATCTGAAGAGAGTTTGAGATGATTGGTAGAGAGATTTGGTTGGATGTGAGTAAGGATGTTAGTGGTAGATAAGAGGGAGGTTATGGTTGTGAGTGAGGACAGTCCTCGGTGTGAAGTTACGTTAGAGGGTGAGCAACTGGAACAAGTGTCTGAGTTTAAATATTTAGGATATATGTTGGATGATAAAGGAACAGATGATGCAGAGTGTAGTAGGAAAGTTGTGAATGGCAGGAAGGTGGCTGGTGTAATTAAATCGTTGGTGGATGTAAAGAGACTAAGTCTTGAGTGCACTAGGTTCTTACATGAGGGCATGTTGTTACCAGTATTAATGTATAGTAGTGAGACTGTGGTCTGGAATAAGAGGTAGTGATCTGAAGTAAAATATGTTGATGGACAATCTTAAGGGGGTGTTAGGTTCGAGAAGAATTGATAAAATGAGGAATAAACGTATTAAAGAGTTGTGTGGTGTGAAGAAAGGAATAAATGAGAGAATAAATGAAAGTACGTTGAGATGGTTTGGTCATGTGGAAAGGATGGATGGCAGTCGGTTGGTTAAGGGGATGTATAGTGGTGTGTGTGTGTGTGTGTGTGTGTGTGTGTGTGTGTGTGTGCGGTGTGTGTGTGTGTGTGTGTGTGTTGTAAATCGACCGGCTGGGAGACCGAACAAAAAGTTGACTGAGTCCGTAAAGGAATGTCTGGAGGAGAGAAATGTAAGTTTGTCAGAGGCGAAAAGAAAGGTGCATACTAGGGAGGTAACGACGGCTTTTGTGGGCAGGGGGTAGGTTGTGGCCCACCTGGCCAAAGGATGAACCCCACATTGACGAGATGATGTCCGCGGTTCCGTGATGCTCTAGGTGGATTTTCTGATCATGACGAGTTATTCTCACTAATAGGCGCTAAAAGGGGCGGTAGGGCTGGTTTTTTTTTTCTTTCTTTTGCCTTTTTCTTCCATATTTTTTTTTTTTCCGGTCCTTGTACGCACCTTACCCCCAGTCTTGGGTAGTGCGATGATATATATATATTACAGCAGCAGCATTTGGCTGCAGCACCAGCAGCGAACAGCATATATATATATATATATATAAGGTTATATTGTTATATATGTTATATATATATATATATATATATATATATATATATATATATTATTATTATATATATATATATAAGCAGAAAAAGATATATATATATATATATATATATATATATATAGAAGATATAGTAGTTATAGAAATTGTATGATATATATATATATATATATATATATATATATATATATATATATATATATAAGCAAGTCATTGCTATAAAGCTTGTTAATTGTTATATATAAAAATAACATTAAAATGTAAAAATTAAATAAATATATAAATTGTAAGGTAATTTTATCGGAAATTATGTTTTTAACCGCCAATAAAGAGTTAGCGGACTGTGGTAGACTTCAGTAGTGAAAAATAATTATTAGCGATAGAATTAGCTAATTTGCGATAGCTGACTGGCGAAGCAAAAAAAGTTGCGGAATTGCGGAATTTCGATAGCGGACTGGCGAAAAAGAAAAAGTTGCGAAATTGCGGAATTGCGATAGCGGACTGGCGAAGCAGAAAAAAGTTGCGGAATTGCGAACTGCGGAATGCCCCACAAAAATAGCGGAATTGCGAATTGCGGACTAAAAAAAAAGTTGCGGGTGCCCACCTCTGATATATATATATATATATATATATATATATATATATATATATATATATATATATATATATATAAATATATATAAAGCAGCAGCAATATATATATATATATGTTAAGTTATATATATATATATATATATATATATATATATATATATATATATATATATATATATATATATATATATATAAGAAAATATAAATATATATATATATATATATATATATATATATATATATATATATATATATATATATATATATATATATATATATATATATATATATATATATATATATATATATATATATTTATATTTCATATTTTCTAATAATCTACTGTTATGTAAGAACAAATGCCCATAAGAAGAACGGAGTTTTTATTTACGAGAATTTTGAACGAAAAAGTTTTGTCGTTTATTAAATTTAATTCGAAATTTATTTTCAATATATTTTTATTGAAAATTTTCTAAGTTTATTTTTATACGTAAGTCGCTTTGGTTGTTAGAAATATAAAGTTGTTATTATAAAATTATCGCTGCGTTAACGAACATGTGTAACAACGTTGCTGAACAAGTGTAGTATATTTTTTGATGTTAAAAAATATATATACTTTCAAGAGTTGACTAAGATGAAAAAAACTCGTCAAGTCTTGAAGGTATGAACAATAATAACGACAATTTTCATTGTAATAACAATAACAATAAAATTATACTACTAAGACTTTCTATAACTATAACTACAAAAGCAATAATAATAATAATAATAATAATAATAATAATAATAATAATAATAATAATAATAATAATAATAATAATAATAATAAAAATAATAATAACAATAATAATTATAATTATAATAATAATTAAAATTATTATTTGTAGGAATGAGTCAGACTTTTCAAATAAAAATATTTGAAAGAAAGACAATTTCCTTAAAATAAATTTTGTTATTGTTCTATTTCATATCTCACTTTCACAACAGAAAGCGAAGAACATGAAAATAGAACGGAACAAGCGATGGGTCTAACATGGATCTACTTTAAATAATACAAGATAGAGGTGACTTCAATCTGGGGAATTGTTATTACTATTACTCGCTCTACCACCACGAGGTAACTACGACTACCATAACTACTATATAGTTACAATTAACATGCACGCAGATCTGATGATAACGCAACGTTAAATGTTACACAAAATTCTGAGAAACTCGCAAGACTTTGATCAATTAATTTTATTATTTCACGGCAAAATTTATATATATATATATATATATATATATATATATATATATATATATATATATATATATATATATATATATATATATATATATATATATATATATATATATATATATATATATATATATATACATATATGAATATATATATATATATATATATATATATATATATATATATATATATATATATATATATATATATATATATATATATATATATATATATATATATATATATATATATATATATATATATATATATATAAACCATTGACTAATAAGTTGAGATCATAAAATATATAATTTATGAATGCTAAATATTATTTTTTCCTACTAGAAGTAAACACGATCGAGAAGTGAAATTTTCAATTTTCTACGTTTTCAAATTTCAACACAATTTTATTATGATTTTATATTTTTAATTATTATATTTGTTTTTTATATATAATATTGACAGATCAATTTTTATTGTCTGACAATTATTTTTTTAAAATTTAATATGTCAACATAAATGTGTTGATCAATAAATTTTCCTTTTGGTAATGAATTATAGAAACCAATTTTTGTGCGTGATTCGAAAAGCTTTGATTTTTCAAAGTTTCAATATTGAGACAAATTATATTTTTTACTAAGATTTTTATAGACAACTTACATTTTTTCATTATAATTTTTAAAGAAAATTTAATATTTTTCATTGACGATGCAATAATGTACGACCTATATTATTTGACTGAAAATTTCGAATTTGGTTACGGTGAAGGTTTTTCCTTTTAAGACATTTATTATGAAGAAATGTATTATTTTAATTTCTACGTTTTTACTTACTTTTTACTTTATTATTATTTTTTTTTTTTAATTTTTACTTTTAATAAGATTTATTGACAATTGTTCATTTTCCTTTTTACTTTTATATTTTCGACTTTTAAAATTTTTACTATTGGAATTTATTATCCAAATTTTACTTTTCTATTTTCTATTCGCAAACTCTATAAATAAGTTTTTACATTCCAAGTGTGCGAGTTTAAAGTTTGTATGTTTAAAAAAAAAAAAATTAGTTTACATGGCGTTGTTTTCTAAGATGTTGACAATATTATACTTTTATTTTTTCGCCGAAAAAAGAGTAGAAAGAAAATAAAAGTTCAAAAACTCGTAGATCATTACTAACTTGATAACTGGACCCTAAATTTTAAAAAACGAAATAAGAAAAAACGATCCTGAAAGATGTCCAACGCGAATGTTACAAGTTTTACGATAGAAGCAAACTTGCAACAATCGTAGGCTAGACGGATTAGTTCAAGATCTTGCGGACTATTCTATAAAAAATATTATGACTTTATATATAAATTTGTGGGCCTACTGTCAACGAGACCTGTTCTAACTGGAACAAGACTCGAAGAAGGGGCTAAATTTATATATAAAAACACAATATTTATCAAAAAATGAAATAAGAACGAATCAAAAAAACTGAAGCCTTTTTACTATATATCTGAAAGGAAAGAAGGGTGACACGAAGTCATTAGTAGGGAATCCTATCGGTTTGTCCAGAAGGCTTAACACAAATATATTACCTACGTAAAATTTCCTAGGAACACTTCTAGAGAAGGAAGATTTTTCATATTTACCTCCCAGAGAACAATAAACAAAAAAATCTCTGGGCCCTATCAGAATTTGACATGTCACTTCATAAAGAGTGATGATGTCCTAAAAGGAGAGGGTTTGAAATCCGTCTTATGGATAGATTCCGTCAAAATTTAATATTACTTTATTACTGCATTTTAAATTACTCTTGTAGAAACTTCAATGGTGGAACTCGGGAATACAACCAAAATTGGACGGAGTTCTTGTTGAGCAAGCAGTAAATTAAAATAAGTGAAGCGTCACTTGTGATGGCTCCTTTTATATCCAACGGAAAAATTGCCGAAGCGATTGGCAACTAGTAATTAGTTGAAAAAAACATTAATTTGAATTATTAATGTTATGATTATAACTATTGTCGGTAAGTGATAGCAATTTAAAACTATTTATTACCTAAATAATTTATTGAATGAATCAATGTAGATTTGTTGTAAAAATTACTAAAAGTTTCAATGGCAACCTTTAGCAACTTATATCTAGTTATAAACATGTGAGTTTTATTCCCATAGGAATTATATAATAAATTTCACTTTTTAATTAAAGACAATTATCAATTTAAACAACAATCAACAGATTCAGTAATTTCTTCTGATCACTTTGATGTTAAAATTGAGTTCGTAGGGCAACTATGAACCATAATATGTTGAAGTTTCAACTTGGAGAAGAATGAGAGGTCAACTGACCCAAAATTGTTGACCTTCTTGTTTAGAGAGGTCAATTAAATTTATACAAATGGAAGATTGAAATGTTAGGATCAATTTAAAGTAATAACCAAGTCCGATACTCTTAAAGTAACGGGTTAATAAGGAAGGGGGAAAAACTTTCAAATAGGAAAATTTCTAAATTTTGAAGGCCTATTTTAACAGGTGGTTTAATATGTTTGTAATTATGAAACTATAACTTTAATCAATGTCAAAGTTTAATAAAATATAGCCCCATATTCCTAGTATAACTAAGGAAAATTTGAGACCTTAAAACTTTGGCAAATAAAAGATATACGTATGCAGGTTAAAGTGTAGCAAAGATTTATCAACTCCTGGCGCTAAGAAGCGTCCTGCGTATATATACGTAATCCTATATACATATTATTATTATATATTATATTATATTATTATTATTATTATTATATATATATATATATATATTATTTTTTTTTTGTTATTGTATATATTGTTATTATTTTTATATATATTATATATATATATATATATATATATATATATATATATATATATATATATATATATATATATATATATATATATATATATATATATATATATTACATATATATATTATTATTATAAATATTATATATATTATTATTATATTATTATATATTATATTACATACATATTATTATTATTATATATATATATATATATACATATATATATATATATATATATATATATTACGTATATATTATATTTATATATTATTATTATACATATTATTATTATATATATATATATATGTTATTATATATTATTACATATTATATATATATATATATATTATTATATTGAAAATTTGCATATTTTTTATTGAAACTTGATGTGGTTGTTGTTCGGGATGTAAATAAAAAGAATATGTAGGTAGAAATTGCCAAAAATGAAAGTTGGGGTCCAGACTCAACCTCATTTTTAGGTTATAACCAAAGGGTCTCCAACTCCTGAGACTTTATTATTCAATAGTTACAGACTTCAATATTGTAATTTCATATATATATATATATATATATATATATATATATATATATATTATATATATATATATATATATATATATATATATATATATATATATATATATATATATATATATATATATATATGTGTATATATATATATATATATATATATATATATATGTATATATTATATATATATATATATTAGTTATATATATATATATATATATATATATATATATATATATATATATATATATATATATATACATAGAAAGAGTGGTGTGTTATAGAAAGAATATAGATATTTATATATATATATATATATATATATATATATATATATATATATATATATATATATATATATATATATATATATATATATATATATATATATATATATATATATATATATAAATATATATATATATATATTTTTATTATTATATATTTTTATATATATATATATATATATATATATATATATATATATATATATATATATATATATATATATATATATATATATATATATATATATTGAAATTTACATAATTTTTGGTTGAAACTTGGTATAGTTGTTGTTCGGGATGTAAATAAAAGGAATATGCAAGAAATTTTCTTCAAATATGAAAGGGGGGGCTCCAGCCCCTAACCCCATTTTTAGGGGTTACAGGTAACCCAGGGGTCTCAAACTTGAGACTTTTACTATTTAAAGGAAGAAGGATCAATATTGTAAATTTCAAGGGTGTAGCCCAATTATAAAGGGTACTTTACTCTTATAGCTTAAGATCCAAAGCAAAAAAAAAAAAAGTTACTTTTTGACAAAAAATGATTGCATTGCTCCTAGTTGAATAACTTCGTTATTAAACAATATTTTTTAACGAAATTTGGAATAGGGATATAACTTGATGTACTTTATAATAAAATAGTTAAATTTTAAATAAATTGTGATTTAAGAGTTTTTCTTGAATAACTTCAAGAATTAGTACAAAAAACAAATGTCCTTTTTATGATACATTGTTAAGTACTATATCTAACTCTGGAGCAAGCACCATTTAAAAAGGGTATTTAATAAAGTAATTAGAGCAATTTCTGTATTGCTTTAAATTTTTAATGGGAATATATACAACGAGTATGAAAGAATTTTCACTCGATTTTGTAAAGGATGACGTCATCACCGCAGTGATAGCTTGTCATCCGAGTCTACGGTACTTTGGTTTTTTATATATGCCTGGTACCGGACTAAAAAGCAATTTTATATTAATAAATTCTAATTTTTATATATAAATTGATTATTAAAATTTATTATTTACTATAATTAGTAAGAAAATGATGGTCAATGCAATCACGACTTCCTCAACCACAATTTCAGACCAACCACTCGCGAATACAATCATTTGCACCCATTATAAATACTGGCCACAAAGTGGCAGATGGAGTAAATATAAAAAATTTACGACACTTAGAAAGCGAGTAATATGAAATATAAATGTATATGATTGAACAGAAAATGGAATTTGCATCTTATTAAAGGGAAATATGTTTATTAAAAATAAAAACAATCGGATTTTCTACTACTACTACTACTCCTCCTACTACTACTACTACTACTACTACTACTACTACTACTACTACTACTACTACTACTACTACTACTACTACTACTACTACCACCAGCTCCGTCATTTATTTTTTGTGTACTTTATATATATATATATATATATATATATATATATATATATATATATATATATATATATATATATATATATATATATATATATATATATATATATATATATATATATATATATATATATATATATATATATATGGCCAGCGTCTGTTATAGCCGTCATATGTATCTTAAAAACTATTAATGCTTCAGTAAAACGGAATACATTGCTGGAATGCTGGTCCATATATATATATATATATATATATGTGAGATTATTTAAAAAAAAAAAAATTTCTTTATATATATATATATATATATATATATATATATATATATATATATATATATATATATATATATATATATATATATATATATATATATATCTCAAAAACTACAATAGCTACAGCGAAAAGGAATACATTTTTGGATCGTAAAATTTCACATAAGAAAAGGTAAAAAAAAAATATTGTTAATAATTATAGTAATATGATTGAAAGGAAGCCTATTTAGAGACCTTTTATTGGTTTCTCGTAAAAAATAAAATAGACTTTCTATTAAATTTTGATTTATACGGCACACTAGGGGCTCGAGCCTCGATTTGGGAAACATAGGGGGACGTTTTCCGTACCCCGTAGGGGAGGGCGGAGGAACCCCGCGACACCCAAATACCAAAGATCGGGGGTTCCGGACCCTCCCCGGAGGGGGAATTAGTCCTACCCCGTAGTTCCCCGGAAGGCCGAGAGACCCGACTCTGCCATCGGTGCGGTATACCCTTGGGGTATTCTTTAGGGAAAAAGCAAAATTTAATAGAGTCTATTTATTTTAAGAGTAACCAATAAAAGGTCTCTAAATAGGCCTTCTAATCATATTATTATAATTATTAAATAATAATTTTTTATTTTTTTTTTTTTTACATTTTCTTATGTGAAATTTTACCAGGATCGCAAATATGTATTCCTTTTCGCTGTAGCTATTGTAGTTTTTGAGATATAATTTTTTATTTTTATTTTATTTTTATTTTTATTTTTTTTTTTACATTTCCAGGGCAAACTTGGGAATGTTATCTGTGCCAATGTATTCCGTCTTTTACTCGTAGCATTGGTCAGTTTTTAAGATACACACATTGGGCTTATAATAGGTTGATCTATATATATATATATATATATATTATATATATATATATATATATATATATATATATATATATATATATATATATATATATATATATATTATATATATATATATATATATATATATATATATATATATATATATATGTATATATATATATATATATATATATATATATATATTGAAGCGGCGCAATTTATGAAAGCGTTTCTACGATAATGCGAAACGCTAAACACCCATCTTACTGGGAATCCAGCTAATAAC
>JABUQX010017426.1:45000-53203 GCA_015478945.1 Trachelipus rathkii | reverse complement strand
TATTTGATCAAAGTTCTACCTTTGTCAGCGATCTCTCTTGAAATTCCCACTGCCATATGGATGGAATAAACTGTGCATACTCTATTCTCTCTATCGCTACTCTACTACTAATAATCTATAAACGATCATATATGATGACATATATACTTATTAACAGTACAATATATTAGTTATATATTGAGTTTGGTAGCATAAGTAAGCTTGGCTTATGATATTTATTATTATTTCATCCTTAGATTAGTTAATATATGACTAGCTTCAAATTATATAACTCTCTATATAATATATATATATATCAGCGCGGCTCTTTAGCGATGTGACAGCTAGCAGTGGTAGCCGGCCCCTTCCCTACATGCAAAACAGAGTAATCACTATATACGCAAGAATGAGTAGCTAATAAAATTGAATTCACAATATACTATATTTCTCAGTACTACATTAAAAATAATGGAGTGTAGATAGCGGTTTAAAATGTTATACAAGAACGCAATTTTTACATTAAGATCATTTTATCTTTGTACTTACTCGGCCGAAATCATTTTTTTTTCATAATTTGCCAACCTCACGTTCATTGACTTCACCAGGGATATCATAATTTTGATTTGTGCTCCAAGTTAAAGCATAATGCATTATTAATGCTTCTCTCTCACAATAGAACGAGCTCTAGATTGTAGTCTTCATGGGCATATCAGATAATAATGAAAACCTTATTCTTAAATATCTGTGCTATATATATGAGGACGTGTATATATACCCTTTTCTTCACTTACAAAGCGCCCTCTCCTACTCTCTCGAAAACTGAGTTCCAATTTTTTTAAAAAAATATAAACTACCATAATATAATAAAAGATAAACCAAATCATCTTAATTGTTAAGTACTTAAATATTATTAGAGTCTATAACCTAATATGGTTATATATATATCCTATATATAATCAACATAATGGGTTATTATAGTCATAATAATAAATACGGCTTACTGGTCTCATATATTATATATATTAATATTGAATGAGCGAACTCTCAAGAAGAGAGGGAGGAGAGAAAGGAGGCTCCACTTCCACACCTGATTTTGATGATGATGAGAAAACTGATGAGAAATGTATTAGGTTTTCTTCAGACGATTGAGCTAAAAATTCTTCACCAGCTCGTCTTCGAACAGTCTGAACACGGTCATCAAGTACTGCGATGGTTGATTCGTCAGAGAAGACTACCTACATGAAAAAAGAAAATATACAGTTCATACAGTCAAGAGAACTAACTACCTACATGAATATAAATAATATACAGTACAGTTAAAAAAAATACTGTCACAGATACTGTAACAGAAAATATTCCTATATCCACTAATAAATTATTTTTATGCACCACAACTTCTAATAATAATTAATGATCTTTTGTCCAATACAAGTTAACTATAGATGTGTCATTCTTACCTTTTCCCATTGCTCGGAAGTCCACTCAACATGGTTCTTAGCCCAGGCATAACGTGTCTTCATCATCATCTCTGTAAGTCGAGGCTTCTTTCTCGGGCGATACGCTTTCAATCCAACTTCCAAAAGCCTCTTGTTCACTGTTCTTCGGGCAAGAATAACACCCTCCGCAGCCAGTTGAAAAGAAATCTGTTTGCAAGTTAATCTTCTGTTAAGAAGAGCCTCTTTTATTATCTTTCTATCCATTCTAGGAGTTGTTTTACGTTTCCGACCACATTTTCCAACCCTACTCGAGTTCAAATTTTGACTGTTTTCCATTTTCTTTTTAATATTGCTAACTGATTGAGTTGATACATTCAATTTTTTGGCTATTTCTTTCTGTTTTAGCGTACCTACACTTAATAGAACATTTATTTGTCCAACTTTGCGTGGACTCAAGTCCTTAAATTTACCCATTTTCTAAAGTTTCTAAATAGCATAGATTTGTTAAAAAATATAAAGACAAAGTCTATTTTTATAAATCACATCTGGGAACAATACATATTACTGCAAAAATAAAAATTAAAAGTCTATAAGAGGCAGAAAATTCAACTTCACAAAGCCAAACTAATACACAGAATGATTTCGTCAAAATCTCGTGCGCGGACTAATACACGTGGGTCCAAGTTATTTCTACAGTGTTGCCAGATTTACTCGAATATTAGACTAAAAGTCTCTAAAAATTAATGTTTAATAGTTGTTCGGTGCTATTGTATAAAAATAAAATGATTGCAATAATTTAAATACATTTTGTTGACCATTTTGTTGAAAATTTGAAATTTTTTGAAAAATCCATAATAATTGTGCCAGTACTGTATATATATATATATATATATATATATATATATATATATATCGTTACTTTATATTTATTAGTATATATACTTAGTATATTGTAGGATATATAGTAGGAATATATTATATATAGATATATATATATATATATATATATATATATATATATATATATATATATATATTATATATATATATATATATATATATATATGAATTAGTTACTTAAAAACACATTGAAATAGCTTTAATTTTATTTAAATACATATACACATATATCACGTAAAACATATATATCAATATATATATATATATAATATATAATATATATATTATATATATATATATATACTTATATATATTATATATATATATATATATATTGTAGGATATGAAAACAAAATTTGTATCTTAAAATTTATTACTCCAGGACTACAAAGATTGACATCGTACTATTTTATCCACAGTTTTAACGTTCGCTTTTTTTTGCAGGTAATAATAATAATAATGTAAAATAATAATACATAATAATAATTAATAATAATAATAATAATAATAATAATAATAATAATAATAATAATTAATAATAATAATAATAATAATAATAATAATAATAATACATAATATTATTATTCATTATTATTATTATTATTATTACTTATTATTATTTATACACATTATGCAAACTACTATTACCAAAACAATGCATTATTATTATTATTATTATTTATTATTATTATTATTATTATTATTATTATATGATTATTATTATATTATTATTTCATTTATTATTATTTATATTATTATTATTATTTGATTATTATTATTATTATTATTATTATTATTTAAATAATTGCATACTAAAAATAACTTTTAACTCTTACTCTTATTGTTATTGTTATGGTATTAGTAGTGATGGTCCGAGTTGCCTGCGCGTTTTCTGAAAATATATATTTATACTTATATATATATATTATATTATATATATATATATATATAATATAATATACTATATATATATATTATATATATATATTATATATATATATATATTATATTTATTTTATATACTTCATTATTAATGTTATAATATATTATAACCCAGGGAAACCGGTTTTTTGACGAGTCAAAAAAGAGAAAGGCGGATGAGGAGGATGGACGAGGACGAGGAACGAGGGACCAGAGGATGCCGAGCGGGAGAAGGAAAAATAAAATAATAAATTAATAAATAAATACCAAAAAAATAATATATATATATAAATATATATATTATATATATATATATATATATAAATATATATACTTATATATCTCTTATATATATATATATAGTGATATTGATATATATTATATATATATATTTAATATATTATTATATATATATTATCGCCGTATATGACCCCGCAAGGCCAGCACCGTACCGCACCGCTCCACACCGTACCGCACACCACCGCACCATACCTAGTGACGGGTAGAGTTTGCGACATGGTATCTCCCTTATTTTGACACCCCCATCGGGGGTGAAGTAACCTCATCGTAGACGAGGTTACGTGGCCGTGCATCCCCGGAGGGGGTTGCCAACCCCTCCAAGTAGGAAATGACCGTAGAATGATGAAACTTAGTATACACCTTTCTTATAATGTATCATCGGTGTAGCGGAGATAAAGTGACACTACGCCCACTGGGTGTTGGGGCTGAGCCCCAATACCTTGGAAATGATCATAGAGGGATTAAACTTGGTATGCACCCTTCTTATAAGGTGAACTCGACGCTCCCGAGGCTACATAACGCTACGCCCATTGAGGGATGGGGCTGTGCCCTAATACCTCGGAAATAGTCGTAGAATGATGGAACTTGGAAAACACCTTATAAGGTAGCCTCAACGCAGACAAGGTTACGTGTCGCTACGCTCACAGGGTGTTAGGGCTGAGCCCCAAATCCATGGAAATCGGCATAGAAGGATGAAACGTGTTATACACCTTTCTTAAAAGGTAACCGTCGCAGACAAAGTTACGTGTCGCTACGCCCATATTTTATTGGGGCTGATCCCCAAAACCTTGGAAATTGGCATAGAACATTGTTTCTCAACCGGGGGGTCGCGACCTCCAAGGGGGGCGTGAGCGGATATACCGGGATCGCAGTGGGTCACAAAAAATAAAATATTTAATGTACGAAAAACAGCTTTTATTAATGAATTATAATAAAATGTTACACAGTTGTTGTTTATAAAAAGTTAATACTTAATAAAATAAAAATATTAAACTTGATGCATTCGAAAGCATCTTTTATTAAGGAATTCTATATATTATATATAGTATATATTATATATATAGTGTATATATATATATATATAATATATTATAATAGTATATATATATATATATATATATATATTATATATAATATATATATATTTAATTAATATATATTTATATATATTATATATATATATATATATATATATATATATATGATATATATATTATATATATTATATATTATATATATATATATTATATTATAATAATATTATATATATATATCATATAGATATATATATATATATATATATATAATTATTATATATATATACTATATATTATATCATATATTATATATTATTATATATATATATATATAGTATATATATATATTTATGGTAATAGGGTCGTGAAGGTTAGCTAAACTTTATGTTTTTGGCTTTTGGGGTCGCGAGGCTTAAAAGGTTGAGAAATGCTGGCATAGAAGGATGAAATTTGGAGAGTTCACAGAAGAGAAAGGAAAAATAGGACTAGTGGAAGAGAACGAAGCTTGAGTTGACTCAGTCTATTTCAAATATGGAATTATTTTTAAATTTTATTATATATTTTTTCAATTTTTTATTTTATTTTCTTTTTATTTAATAAAACATTTTTTTTTACTAAAAAATTGTTATGTTTCGTGTTTTATAACGTTAAGCAATAGGCGTTTTTACACACCGCTTAAAGCAATAATTAGTAAATCAAACCACCCACCCTTTCTCTCCCATCAAGCTGTGATCTATTAATCTATTGATCTATTGATCTATTGATTCAAGTACTATTTTTTATAATAACAAAACTTTTATTTATTTTTATTTTATTTTGTTTAAAAATATATTTTTTATCAAAATTTTTATTCTTCTTATGTTTATAACTTAAAAAAATTATGTTTTTACACACAATAAAGCAGTAAATCATAAAATCAAAAAACCCACCCCACTCCCCTCCCACCCATACATGATCTATTGATTTATTGAGCTATTGATCTATTGAGTTATTGATTCAGGCCACATTTCGAGTATCATTCTGGGATAACGTAACCATAAAAATATAGTTCTTTATATACTGACCAACGAATATATGCTAACGTAACGAAGTTTTTCACATTAATAAAGCTAATATAGCATAACCTGCAACTAGAATATAGATGTACAACGAACAACCTGCAACCCTATACGCACGAATAAACAGCTAACATTAACAAAGTTCCATACTTAACAACAGTAAAGTGATTAACATAGCATACAGAACGTAATTTATTTACACTTTTTCAAGCACATCTCTAACATATCAATGTTAATTTTACATTAACTAATTGGTAATATTTAACAAAAATTTTTCATAACCTTGTCGAATTATCATGCTGACCAACTAATATATGCTAACTTAACAAAGTTTTTTACATTGACATAGTAATATTTAACAAAAATAATCAATAATCTTGCCTCAAACTTCAAATCCCCAACGAGAATTTGCGAAACTAACAAAGTTTTACCAACAGTGAACAGAAATAAAGTTCTGTTGAATAAATTTCATAGTTAAAGTGTAATAGTTTTCTGATCCTAAATCAGTAAATCAGTAAATCAAACCACCCGCCCCCCCCCCCCCCCCCTTCCCCACCCTTCCATGATCTTTTTGTTCTTTTGATTCAAGTCATATTTCGAGTATCATTTTGGATAAACATAACATAAAAATAAGTTCTTTATATACTGACCAGCGAATAAATGCTAACGTAACAAAGTTTTAACATCAATAAAGCTAACATATCATAACCTAAAGTAGGAATATAATGTACAACGACAAACCTAATATACCTTACGCACGAATAAACAGCTAACATTAACAAAGTTTCATACCTAACAACAGTAAAATGGCTAACATAGCATGCAAAACGTAATCTATTCACACTTTTTCAAGCATATCTCTAACATATCAATGTTAATTTTACATTAACATGGTAATATTTAACAAACGTTTATCATAGCCTTGTCTAAATATCATACTGACCAAAGAATATATGCTAACGTAATAAAGTTTTTTACATTGACATAGTAATATTTAACAAAAAAATTTATCATAACCTAACCTAACTATCATAATCCTCAAAGAATAATTGCTTGCAAACATAACAAAGTTTTATCCAAACATAACAAAAATAAGTTCTTTGAATAAAATATCATAGTAAAGTGTAATAGTTTACTGATCCTAAAGCAGTAAATCAGTAGATCAGTAAATCAAATCACCCGCCCCTCCCTTCCAGTCCCCTCCCACCCTTCCATGATCTATTGATCTATTGATCTTTTGATTCAAGTCATATTTCGAGTATCATTTTGGATAAACATAACATAAAAATAAGTTATTTATAATACTGACCAAACGAATATTATGCTAAGAGTAACAAAGTTTTATAATCAATAAGCTAAACATATTTCATAACCTGGCTAAGAATTATAATGTACAACGAAAACCTAACATACCTTACGCGAACGAATAAACACATAACATTTTAACAAGTTCCATTACTTAGCAACAGTAAAGTGATTAACATAGCATACAAAACGTAACCTATTCACACTTTTTCAAGCATATCTCTAACATATCAATGTTTAATTTTTACATTAAACTATGGTAATATTAACAAATATTACCATAACCTGTCTAATTATCATACTGACCAACGAATATTTGCTAACGTAACAAAGTTTTTTACTTTAACATAGTAATATTTAACAAAAATTTATCATAACCTTATCCTAACTATCATGAATCCCCAACGAATAATTGCAACATAACAAAGTTTTATCCAACATAACACGTAAAAAATAAGTTCTTTGAATAAACTATCATAGTAAATGTGTAATAGTTTACTGATTCCAAAGCCAGTAAATCAGTAAATCAGTAAATCAAACACCCTCCCCACCCCTCCCCCCCCTCCATGATCTATTTATCTATTGATTCAAGTCAATTCGAGATCATTTGTATAAACAATACATAAAAATAAGTTCTTTATATACTGACTAACGAATATATATAATATAATATATATATAATTATATATATATATAATATATATATATTATATATAATATATAATATATATATATATATAATAAATGATATATATATATAATATATTATATATATATTAATATAATATATATATATATATATAAACTATATAATATTTATATATATATATATATATATATAAATATATATATTATATATAAATATATAATATATTATATATATATATATATATATATATATATATATATATATATATATATATTTAGTGGTAGTCTTCAATAAACTATTAATAAACTATTAGTGATGGCGTAACGAACTTAAAATTTATCAATATCTTTTTTAAGTATTCATGTAACTATTATGGGTAATATAAATATTACTGTGACTGTTATTCCTGTTAATTTTTTTTTTTTCACTTGATTTAACGTTACCAGTTACTATTTGAATAATTTTATTATTTTATTATTATTATTATTATTATTATTATTATTATTATTATTATTATTATTATTATTATTATTATTATTATTATTATTATTAATCTAGATATGCTTCGATATACTCTTTGAACATCCTGGATATGCGAACAGCAAAAATTATGGAATT
>JABUQX010017426.1:22500-40000 GCA_015478945.1 Trachelipus rathkii | reverse complement strand
TTGATTTACTGATTTACTGCTTCAGGATCAGTGAGTTATTATACTTTACTATGATATTTTATTCAAAGAACTTATTTTTATGTTATGTTTGGATAAAACTTTATGTTTTGTTTTGTTTTGTCTAAGTTTGCTTCATATTATTGTGTTGCTGTCGTTGTCAGTCTAGATTATATGTACTTTCGATCTGATATGGTTCGTTCGTACGTCGTATTCTTGTTTAACTTTCTTCTGATTGGTTGAAAGGAAGAATCTCATTGCATTTGAGGACTGTTTATACGCTCGAGTTTCATCAGTAGGATATTTTTCGCTGTGTTGATACGATGATGTCTCACCCCTCCTCTACGCTTGTTAGTGATATCTTTACGAGGACCTTCGTTATTCCCTACGATGTGTCATTTATATTTAATCGTAATCCACACGGAGTCAGATACATTGTTTGTATTCCAGCCGGAGGTGAAAATAATAGACCCTTATTCATTTCTGTTGAAGAATGCATCAAGATTATTTTACGTTTTGTATGCAATGTTAGTTACTTTACTGGTGTTAAGTGTGGAACTTTGTTATTGTTCACAGTTTATTCGTACTTACGTTGTGTTAGGTTTGCCGTTGTACATTATTTTCTTAGTTCAGGTTATGTTATGTTAGCTTTATTGATGTGAAAACTTTGTTACGTTAGCAGATATTCGTTGATCAGTGTATAAAGAACTTGTTTTTATGTTGTTTGTTATAAATGATACTCGAAATGCTACTTGAAACAATAGATCAATAGATCATAGGATGGTGGGAGGAGGGGGGCGGAGGGGAGGGTGGTATGATTAACTGATTTACCGCTTTAGGGTATGTAAAGCATAACAATTTTAGTAAAAATATATATTTTTAAACAAATAAAATAAAAAGTTTTATACAAAATATGACTTGAATCAATAGATCAATAGATCACGGATGGGTAGGAGGGGTGGCGTGGGTGGTTTGATTAACTGATTTACTGCTTTAGGATATGTAAAACAACAATTTTAGTAAAATATATATTTTTAAATAAATAAAATAACAGGTTTTATAGAAAATATGACTTGAATCAATAGATCATGGGCGGTATGGGGAGGGTATGATAGGTGGTTTGATTTACTGATTTACTGCTTAGGGTGTGTAAAAATGCATATTTTTTGTTATAAACATAAAAAGAATAAAAGTTTTGTGTTATGTTATACAAAATATGACTTGAATCAATAGATCAATAGATCACGGGCTGGGTGGGGAGGATAGGTTGGGTAGTTTGATTTACTGATTTACTGCTTTAGGGTGTGTAAAAACGCAATTTTTTAAGTTATAAACATGAAAAGCATAAAAATTTTAGTAAAAATATATTTTTAAACAAAGTAAAATAAAAACAAATACGTTTTGTGTTATGCTATACAAAATATGACTTGAATCAATAGATCTATAGATCAGAAGATCAAACAACCATATGCGTTTTAGCAATTAAGTAGTGAAGAAGTTTCGTGATTTGTCTTAAAAGTGCTCTCTTTTCACTAAGTGTATTTCGTTGTGTACAACATGATTAGGCCTAACAGATATACTTCTAAAGAAGATATTGTACAATGGACAGTCAAGATCCCTGGCTGCAGTGTTTCATTCTTATATAAAAGAAGACCCAATGGGTTTGAATTTTTTACGTGTATTAATCAACCTGTATGCTCTAGTAACAAACGTATTTTTATGAGTGCTGATGAACTACTCAGTATATGTCACCACGTTGAAGAATGGATCAAGGAGTGCTCTAAGTCTACCGAATTTTTAGACTCCCCGAAGATTGTTATTAGCCTAAGAGAGGGTCACGATGGTAGACAACTTACCCTCGCCTTTTCTAAGTATGTAATTACACACAGTATGGAACTCCGAGTATGGAAGACGTGTAATGAATCATGTACATTTGAACCTACTACTCACAGAATCTGTATTAATGGTATACCACGGCTGAAATATATGTCTGAGGTTCGCAAGAGGGTATTAATGCAAATGAAGAAGACTGAAATACTGGGTAATTACGTAACTGTGGCTCATTATATGTTATACCAGGAATATTATGCGTTTAAGAAAAATCTAACTGATGATACTGAAACTATCATTGAAAACTTCTTAAAATCTATAGATGTGCAAAAATTTATTTGCATGTTTAGAGAGCACTGGTATAGATCTATTTACGCAGATAATCCAAACTGTGAACATACTGCGATATCTGCACGCGAACTTTTCACATATGTCTTAGGGGACGGCATCACCGAGTTAAGAAACTATCTGAGGAACAACGACATAAATGATAGGCCTATCTGTAAAGACTTAGAATGTTTAAATTTGAAATCGTCATAAAGGCAATGTACATGTAAGGAATAATGTTATATATAATGAACTTGTAAATATATTTAATAGTAAAAATTTGTCTGTCGATGACTATGTAGGTTTTAGCTGTGTTATAAATGCTTTAAAATGAAAAAGTTGTTTTTTACTAACCTTAAGCTTAAGCCCTTGTATAGTAAAGACGTAAGGACGTAATGAATTGAATCAATAGATCAATAAATCAATAGATCATGGTAGGGTGGGAGGGGTAGGGTGGGTGGTTTGATTAACTGATTTACCGCTTTAGGGTATATAAAACATAACAATTTTTAAGTTATAAACCAAAAAGAATAATAGTTTTGTGTTATGATATACAAAATATGACTTGAATTAATAGATCAATAGATCACGGGCGGGTGGGGAGGGTAGGTTGGGTAGTTAGATTTACTGATTTACTGCTTTAAGGTATGTAAAAAAACAAATTTTTTAAGTTATAAACAAAAAAAGAATAAAAGTTTTGTGTTATGCTATGCAAAATATGACTTGAATCAATAGATCAATAGATCAATAGATCATGGTGGGGTGGGGATGGTAGGTTGGGTTGTTTGATTTATTGATTTACTGATTTACTGTTTTAGGGTGTGTAAAAATGCAAATTTTTAAGTTATAAACATGAAAGCGTAAAAATTTTAGTAAAGACAAAATGTTTTAAGCAAATAAAACAAAAATTAAATTAAAAAATAAATAAAAAATAATAAAAATTTGAAAATAAATTAAAAATTTAAATTAAAAACAAAAATTAAACACAAAGAATAAATGTCAAATGAAACTTATAAAATAAAATAGCAAACAATATATTTTAGTTGATGTTTATAAAAAGAAAACGAGATTTTGAAAATAGAAATGTCAGTCTGAGCTAAACGAATGTTTACTAACTCAGCACCGCACCTGCACCGGTGCCGGTACCAACTCTGTCTCCTTCTCAGTCTCCTTCCAACATCCTTCCTCCTTCCTCCTTCTTCCTTCCTCCTTCTTCTTCTGTTTTGCTCTCCGTGCATTTCTTTGGGGGATCCAACTCCGGGGTTCCTCTGAAACCCTTTACGAACTTACAACCTTCATATTCGAATTCTACGACCTTATAAACATATATTTTGATACCAATATGGGATTAAACTAATATTTACTAACTCAGCACCGCACCGGAGCCAGCACCGGTGCCGTTGTCAACTCCGACTCCTCTGACTCAGACTCTGACTCAGAGGAGGGGAAATAAAAATTCTCACGGTATCCAAAAATTTCCCATTGGTATCCAAAAGGTAAATTTTACTACTACTATATATATATATATATATTTCCTATATATATATATATATATATATATATATATATATTATATAATATATATATATATATATATATATATATATATATATATATATATATATATATATATATATATATATATATATATATATATATATATAATATATATATATATATTAATATAATATAATATATATTATATAATATATATATATATAATAATATATATATATATATATATATAATATTATATAATATATATATATATAATATATTTTACTACTACTATATATATAATATATATATATATATATATATATTTCCAGCGGTGGGAATACGTCGGAGCCTCGGAGACCAACCAAATACAACCAGAGTTGAGGAAAACCAGAATTCAAAGCCAAATCAAATGCCGATATGCCCCAATATAAGGCGTTTGAAAGTATACAAGTAAAAGGAATTAGAAAAAATAGACGAAGAAAGTGTGTTCTAGACTTGACCAATGGAGTACATAAAAGATTCAGCATAGCGGTTAAGTCTTGTGTAAGAGAGTTAGATAGGATGAGACTGTGTGGAAAGACGAGTTCCACGAGCTTTCCTCAAAGAGAGGTAATCCACTAGATCGTTCAGAAGAGTTGTGTCCATTGTAATAGCGATAGCATCGAAATGTTGCATCACTCTCCTTTTAAAGGGAGTGATGAAACACTTCGATGGCTTAAAAAACATTGGAGAAAGTAAGTGAGAATAGGAGAGTTAACAAGTCAAAAGGGCCTAGACTGCACCTTATCAAGAAGAACAACGCTTGTGGAACCACCCCAAATATGTAATGCACACTCCATACAATGGAGAACAACGTCCGTCCCTATGCTTGTGAAACCATCTCATGTAGATATCTGATGCATACTCCATACAATGGTGAACAACGTCCCTATAAAGAGCAAGCAATTAGGGTGGTGAGAAAAACTCCGAAGGCACCTCAGAACACCCAACCTCTTTGAAGCTTGTTTAGAAAGAGAAGTAATCTGATCCCTATAATTAAGGTCACCTAAAATATTAAGAACATAGGAAAGTTTGAGTTGTGTGTTTTCAAAGACTATAGTATAGTAGTGTGGAAGATTATGTCGTGGAGGTAGATGAAGGAACTGTGTTTTTGAGGCTTTGAAAACTACCATGTTTTTTTGTCCCTATTATATAAACGAGAGCGATCAGAGATCAGTTGCTCCAAGACCACCATATTGGCATTTGTTAATTGCTGTTAAGTAAGTCGATTATTAAATTGCAATGAGTAATGAAGGGTGAAGTCATCGGCATTGGAGTGGATAGGAGACGAAGTGATAGAGAGAATGTTACTAATGAAAAGTAGAAAAAGAGTTGGAAGGACAAAACCTTGAGGAACACCATTATTAAAATATTTAAATGATGAACGGGGTCCGTCTACAACAGCTGCTATAGAGCTACAGAAGAAGATATCAGAGAGAAAGCAACAGAGAGAATGATAGATAACATAAGTGGGAAGCTTAGAAATCAAAGCCCCACATCAAAATATTCACAGAAATACCGAATAGGAGAGGACCAAGAATCAAAGAGAAGAGAAAGAAAATCACCAATAAATTCCGATAGCCATACTTCCGACCCGAGATTTGATTGAAAGAATTAAGATGTTTCCAAATGTTGTGGATAGATTCGAAAACTTTAGAATGAACGGAAAATAGAACAATATGAAGATAGTTAGTGAGCTTAGAGGGGTTCCCTCTTTCGGTACAGGTTGAATAAGCTCACGTTTTCAGGAAGAACGGAAGTCGAAGTAAAAAGACAGAGACAAAACTATTTATCAAGGCAGGAAACAAGCTCAGAAGCACAAGTTTTATAACCACAGGAGAAATACCGTCAGGGTAATACGCCTTCTTAGTGTTAAGCTCCGAGAGAGAGCTTAACAAGGAGTTGCAGCAACTGTATCTTTAGAACAAAAGGAGTCACTGGTGGTGGTGATCATTGAAATCAGCCAAATTTAGGATTTTTGGGAAAGTAGAAGAAGAGAGAATCTTCTATTATGAAAATTGGATAGTCAAGGAATTTAGAATAATCATTAGAATTAGGTAAAAAATATATATATATATATATATATATATATATATATAATATATATATATATATATATATATATATATATATATATATATATATATATATATATATATATATATATATATATAATATATATATTAATATATATATAATATATATATATATATAATATATATATATATATATATATATATATATATATATATATTATTGAAGTTTTCTTCGCCCTTGAGGTAATGGTAAAGAAATTATTTATAATTTTTAATTAACACAATTAATTAACTATAACAAAAACACTTAATGAATAATAAATAAATATACAAATAAATGGAGAGTCAAGCCTTCGTGTTCGTATGCGAGACACTTCGTCGGGACTAGAAGATGAAAGTTTTCTCCATGATGAAGTTGGCTACTTTTTAGTTATTTGGCTACTTGGGTAGAGTGAATGGATCTTCTTGGCGATGTAGCATTTTTTAGGTAGATTTAAATTTCTTGAGTAATTTTTTCAGGGAGCGTGAGAGTATCACGGGCTCTCGTGCAGGTGGGTTCACTTGCCTTGAGCTCGTGGTACCCTGAAGGGCAGTTTTTCGAGTGAAGATGATTGTTTGTCATATTTGAGATCGTTTTTGTGTTGATAGAGACGGATATTAAAGTTATTAGTTTCACCTATGTATGTTTGTGTGCAATTTTCACATTTGATGGTGTAGATGCCTGCTTCTATGTTTGGGTTATTGTTTGTAGGTTTTAAACTGTGTTTCAAAGTTATGTTATTTGATTTGACTGTGTGAATAGAATTTGGAATGTAGTTACGAAGGATGTTTTTCGGTATATTGGGGATAGGTAATATGTTGGAATACGAACATTGTTATTGAAAATTTTTAAATATTTTTGTTTTGCTTTACGTATTGATTTATTTATATGGTTGTGTGAATACTTTAATTTAAGAAATATGTTTGAGAGAAAGTTTATTTCAGTATGTAAGAGTTGTGGGCTGCATAATTTAAAAGTACGAAGGAATAGGTTACTCATGACAGCTATTTTCGTGGATAAATCGTGACTGAAAATCAGTGAATATATGAAGGGTTTTCGGTAGATGCTGAATGTTGGAAATTGATCTATGGACCAAGTTATTTGCAAATCAAGAAAATTTATTTTATTTGTTGCCTTTTCTAATTTGAATTTTATATCATTGTGAATATTGTTAATAAAGTTTAATATTGTGTTTGTATCACTATCATTTCTGCAATACGCTTATCAACTCTTTGATTTCACGTCAGATGGACTCCAACATTTCGAAGGATGAAAATACTCTTCAACATTCCTTTGATTCATATCGGATTTTATTTGCTATAAAGGTGTTTTCTCTTTCATTTTTTAACCTTTCTTTTTCCTTTATTTCTTCCTCCGTCAGGCTTTTAAATTATTTATTGTGCATCAACCTCAAGTGATTTTTTAGAGATGTTGTTCCACGGCCCTTCCCTGAGTAAGATTTTTTGCAAATAACGCACTTTGCACTATCATTTTGCTTTTCAGTGAAATATTTCCACACAGGACTTATTTTTGAAGTCATAATTTAATAAAATTGTAACCACTAAAAAAAAAAAATTTCCAATAAAATTTAAGACACTTAAATATATTCAATAATCTGCACGTGAAAGCAGACAACACAAGACTGACTTTAAAATCTGAGTGGAAAGTTACAAGTTAGTTACGAACGCTTTATGTTGTAAGTTGTCATTTTTCACGAAATATATCTTCCTGTTATTCTTTTGAGTAAATTTCTTAATAAAATTAAAAAATATAATTATTCGAATTACTTTCTAAATTTTAATACAAAATCAGCTTTTAATTACAAATAAATAACAAAGATAAAATTAAAAAAAAAACTTTTATTGAAATATATGGAAACTGCAGATACTATAATATATATATATATATATTTATATGATAATAATATATATATAATATATATATAATAATATATATATATAATAATTATATATATATATATATATATATATATATATATATATATATATCCGCATCCTCATGACAAAAAGTGCGGATGCGGATGTCGTCGAAGTGTGGAATGCGGATGCGGATGCCAATTTTAATGCGGATGTCACATACATCTCTAATATATATATATATATATATATATATATATATATATATATATATTATAATATATATATATATATATTTGTATAATAATATATATATATATAATAATATATATATATATATATATATATATATATAATATATATATATTTTTATATATATTTATATATATATTATATATATATATATATATATATATATATATATATATATATATATATATATATATATATAATATATTTAAAGATATATATATATATATATATATATAAAATAGTGTTGCAGTCATATAGTGTGCCTGTGTGTATGTTCAATATAATGAGTGTAACGCAAATAATATAGTGTGCCAGTGTGTATGTGCAATATAATGAGTGTAACGTTGTACGTCTTGCTCTGGCCGGAAACATAGTTAAAGCAATAACTTGATCATGCATACGCCCTTCTAATATAAATTAGCAACAGAACAACTGTATTAACAGTTTGTTTAAAAGTAATTAGCTTAGACATTAAAGTTTTGAAACTAGATTTCAAAAATGTCAAAGTGTAACCGTAATTATTTAAGTGGGTTTCAAAAATGGAAATTGCAATCCAATATTGAAGCTGAATTTAAAAAAAAAATACTTGTTAAAAATATGATAGAAACCTTGTTTAAAACGCATAAAAACACATCTCGCAAATATGATAGGTCTGGTAACTCTTTTTGTTGATGAATTTGTTGAGGGCGAGAGAAATGATGGGAATTGGAAGGATATAATTTAAATGAATCCAGTATAATTGAAGACATTACTAATTCTTTGCAGATTCCTATTGATTAGTGAGATTGTGGAATGGTGAAATTTCCTTTTCAATTAAATTAAAACACATCTTTTTTACTAATGGAGACAATTTTCCCGAAAAATTAGATGATGGTGATACGAGGAGAAAAATTCTTGTAGGAGAATCATGTAAACCATATGGACCCATCCCAAAAAACAGTGAAAGTAACCTATGTTTCTTGAGTGAATATTATTTTATTCGTTCTAAAGCTAGGCAAAAAGTACAACGATTTTGTTTAAGCTATTCTTTTAAACTTAATGGTGTTTACTGTGAAGCAAGATGGTTGTTTGGTGATGAGGAAAATTATCCTAATGAATGCTTATGCAGATTCCAAAATGCTCGACAGAATCGATGTTTAAATGATTGGTGAGACCTTAGTAAAAAAAATCAAGGTGCAAGAGACAGGTGCGCCGCATTTAAAAGTATGCCTGACTTACAAAATATTGAAACCTGTTTGAATTGCAGGATTATTCGACATGGTGACAGGCACTAATAACGAATATTATGTATAAGATCAGGACAGAAAGACACAGCAGGCCATATATAAACGTTTATTTACAAGCTATTATAGAAGCAAAAATGCTGCCAACAGCCTCCAAGAGAATAAACAACAAGATAGCTATCCCAGTAACAAACAACAGCCTAGTGATAAAAAAGCAGTGTTGCCAGATGGATAATATACTGTGGTGTTCTTGGTAACTCTGGTTTGCTGACTCCAATAGAAATAACTTATGCGGGTGTTAAGTCAGCAGGACAAGATGAGACACTTTTACAAAAATAATCTTTATTCTCCCACAACTACTCAAGCTCCAATCCACATTCAATACACAGTATAATCAGTTGATTACCAGGGTAACCTGGACCCCAAACTGAAATGAATAATTATCAGTTTGGATGGTAAAGGAAGCAAAAATATGAATGCACGTAGTGTATGCACATAGAATGGATGCATTCCAGTAAATATATTGAATCTTTAAGGGAATGCAGCATTCTATGGTATGTGAGCCCACCATGCCATGACATGTACCCCTCTGAGCACCGAAATCCTCAGCAGGATGCCAATCATACCATGGTGGAGGTGCATACTGTATGAAAACATTAACAAAATAATGTGTATATCAATAAACATCTTATAATGCTCATTGTCATGCTAAATGTTGCGACATGAAAAAAGCAATACCATGGTTTGCATTCCAAGTAACACCACAGTCTTATTTGGATATAACATCCTCCTATAATGCTCATTGTCATGCTAAATGTTGCGACATGAAAAAAGCAATACCATGGTTTGCATTCCAAGTAACACCACAGTCTTATTTGGAGCGATAAAATATACTATTGTGGATGATGATTGTCTCGGTTTTTTTTTTTTTTTTTGGGGGGGGGAGGAATCTATAAAAATTTGGACATAAATCCCTAGGCCTAAGTCTTGAAAAGGTGAAAGCTATTTAATTTAATAAATAGCTTTCAAACTAGATTCTCTCATGCTTAGGCCTAATTACTATAGTGCAACAAGACACAAATTGCATGATATAATGATACCCGCATCGCTGTCATACACCGTTGACCTAGGCCTTGGGTCTACTGCAATCCTAGCCTAGGTCAAATGCAATACACACACACGCACACGCATCTACACACACACACACACACACACACACACACACACCTACACACACACACATACACACACACACACACACACATCATATATATATATATATATATATAACTATATAAATAACTCATATATATATATATATTATAATATATATAATATACTATAATATATATATATATATCATATATAATATATATATATATATATATAATATATATATATAATATATATATATTATATATTATTACAAAGGTGGGCACCGTTAATGAGAAAGTTAACGTCGTTAAATTTTTAATTCGTTAAAGAAAATCATTCAACGCACCGTCCTAATCATTAAAAGCGCTTTATCAGGTTAAAGAAGTGTAGCGAAGTAACGTTAATTCAAGTCTAACAGTCTAAACACCGTCTATCACAATATTTTTTTTTTTTTTTTTTACATGCCCACTCACACCTCACGGGCAATAATTTTCAAAAGGAGGGGGCAAAAAAAAAAAAAAATAAATAAACAAATAAATAATCAATAAATAAAAAATACATAAAGAAAAATAAAAATTAAATAAATGGAAAAGTAAACACCACCCAGTCTTGCTAACCAATTCCCTCAGGTGGGCGCAGACGCGGGACTAAAATAGAGGAAGATTAAATATTGCCGGGAAAATAAAAGAAGGGCAAGGAGTTCCATTAAAACAGATGTGGCTGGAAGCAAGGGAGGTACGACACCAACGAGTGAATCCTTGAATCTCAATATTCACACAATTTTCATAGAGAAGAACAAGGCACTCTTGTGTTACAGAGGGGCAACGCAGTGGTGGAGGGAATGCGAGAGCGTCAATTCACGCGAGCACCTGCCGTTTGTAATACTATAGAAAAGAGATAAGGCACCGACGTCACGACGAAGAAAGAGGTCAGGGAGTCAGAGACAGTTTATAAGCCTCTTAACCTTAGCTTCAACTCTATCCACAAGGGAGGGTGGAACCGGATCCACCCAAAATGTGGGAACAGTATTCTATACAGGGGCGAATGAAACCTTTATATAACTGGAGTATTTGAGCAGAAGAAAAAAAATTCACGCAATCTGAACAGAATTCCCAGCTTTTCTGAGGCCATTTTAGCAACCGATGTGATGTGAGGTCTCCAAGACAATTCACTATTTATGTTTAGTCCTAGAATGTTTATGTTGTTTACGGGTTAGACATTAGAGCCAAAGGGGATTGGAAAGTTGGGAGGTATTTTAGAGAGGAAGATGAAGAAGATGAGTTTTCAAAGAGTGAACTTCACAAGGATTACGGGCTTAACGCCCACTGAGAAATCCGACCAAATCGGCAAGAATTGAAATCAGAAAGCTGTAGACCGAGAGGCAACTCTAGATTACAAACGAGGGAGCACAAGGTAAAATGAGTGAAGAAGGAGAGTTAAGCATCGGCATAAGACTGTGAACAGAGTTAGAAATGCAGCTAAGAAGATCGTTGATGAAAAGTAGGAATAAAGTTGGATAAAACAGACCCTGAGGAACACCACAATTAATAAGAAAGGAGGAAGAGGTTGCTCCATCAACAAGAGCTGAAATGAACGATCTGGAAGAAAACTAGACAAGAGTAAGCAAATGCGAAGAGGAAAATGCAAAGGAGGTAGCTTCGGAGAGTAGCGACAGCATTGCCTACCTGTCAAAAGCTTTAGATATGTCAAGCGCTACCACACCAGACTCACCATGATCCTTAAGAATAGTAATAATTATTGTTAATTTTCTTTTTTATTTGAATAATATATCCCTAACAATATGTCAATAATGTAATATAAGCTTCATCAGACAAATTATTAGGCTTTTGACCTATATAGCAGATGGCTTTTGCCAGACTTGCCAAAGATACTTCAAAAGCGTAAACCTTATTAATTAATACTCAATACTGGGTGTCCGTAAAAGAATGTCCCAGTTTCAATGCTTTATTATAATAGCATAATATACAATATCCATATCATATCATACATCAAAGTGAAGAGTAAGTTGCATAGTTTCGAATATTCACTTGCGCCAGAACGAGTTCTTGATAGGTCGACATACGCGCATGCGCGCATTCAGATGTAGTCTTCTCTAGTGCGTGCGCCACATACTGACAATGGCGAGTCCTGAGCGTAAAGCTTTCTGTGTCCTACAATTTGCTAAGTGTGAATCTGTAATTACGATTTCAACGTGCGTATCGTTTACGGTTCCAATGTGACCCTCCATATGGCAAAAACATTCGCCGATGGTATAGGCAATTTGCTACTAATGGATGTCTTTGTAAAGGCAAAAGTACATGACGGCCCAAAGTGACTGTACAGGATGTGGACCGTATCAGGGCCTCGTTCCTTCATAGTCCTAAGAAATCCGTTCGGAGGCAAGTCACGAAATGAAGGTGCCAAAAACGACGGTGTGGAAGGTGTTAAGGAAACGTTTACACATGCGTGCATATCGGTTGCAGTTTGTACATGCTTTAAAGCCCGACGACTTTGCCTGTGCAGTGCTAGGTCGAGACGATGACCTTCTAGATCGTGTAGTGTTTGCGATGAGTCCACCTTTCATCTCAGGGGTAAGGTGAATGCCCATAATTTTCGTATCTGGGGTCTGAAAATGCCATGAACTTTGTAGAACACAAACGTGATTCCCCAAAGGTTAACTTATTTTCTGCGCCATATCCCGGACGCCAATCTACGGAACCTTTCTTTTTCGCACGAGAAGCAACCGTCAACAGGGTCGCTAGTATCTACGATATGTCTACAACAAATGCTCCTTTCCACAATATTAGAGGATGAAGCGGCGTTAAAACTTTAAACGGCAGCAAGATGGAGCCCCTCCACATTGGAGATCAAAATAGTTGCGAGCGTGGTTTGAACGACCTACTCCCAGATCGTTGAGGTTGGTTTTCATAATGGTCCAGACGACAAAGCTCTATATATCTGGCCCCCGGTCCCCGGACTTAACGCCCATGCGATTTCTTCCTATGAGGCTGCCCAATTATACGCAGAGTTGAAACGCCAGAAATTGAACATTCGCCGTTGCACTTTCCATTTACTCCGGATCTTGTTAAACCAATGTTGGGAGGATTGGATTATCGGCCCTGAATGTATCCCCTATAACGAAGGGAGCATTTTGAACATATGTAGGAAAAACTCTGTTCAATGACCTTCACTTGGATGTATGATATGCTGTTGATATTGTATATTACCTGTTATAATTAAAGCATTGAAACTGTGAATATCTTTTACGGACACCCGAATAGTATATTATTGTAAAATAATAGGAAATGTCAACTTAGAATTTTAATACAAATATGTATATTTTTTATAAATTACAACGCTTATGAGGCCTAGTTCTTATATTTTTCACTAGTCGCAAAAGAAGCAAGTTCAATTAACTAACGAAAGAAGTTAATGACTCATTGAACGGGCCAAACAGTCACTATCTTATTTTTCTTCAGCGAACCAATGAGAAAATGAGAATACAGGAAAAGAAAAACGTCAAACATTTCTAAACAGGATAATAACGTGTAAGAATAAACACATTTGGAGCCATGAGAGGAAGGAGCGTTTAGGAAATTTTGGAAAAAAAAGTTTGTTATCCGAAATCTAATCTAATACAATTTATAAAATCTGATAAGGAAATATTTTATAAACTCGTAAATTAAATTAACGATTAACGGATGTAGGAAAAATTTCTAAACTCGTTAATAGTCCGTTACTTTTTTCAAAATTAACGAAAGCGTTAAAAGTATAACGAAAAAAACTTAACGAGTTTAAATAACGGCATTAACGCTTTAACGCACGTTTAATGCCCACCTTTGTATATATTTTTATATGATATATATAATATACTATATATATATATTATATATATATATATATATATATATATATATATATATATACTAATTATTATATATATAATATATAATACTATATATATATACTATATATTTATATATTTATTATATATTAATATAATAGATATAATATATACTATATATAATATATTCAGCATCCCGAATAGTTCAGGCATTGTAACTAGAAAACTATAAAAGGTACACGAAAATAAATATACATTTTATTAATATAGATTCAATTCTGGAGATATAAAAAAAATAAACAAAAAATAACAAATTTTAAAAATTAAAATATAAAAATGTTGAAAAAATTACATTTTTTTTGAGAATTCAAAGATGCGCTTACTCCGAGTGAGCACGCAAAGGTTGCGAAATCTATGATTTTTTTTTTAAACTAACGAATACCCACGGGAACAAGAACGATGGATAGAGTCGGGGTTTCTCAGCCTTCCGGTTGGGACGACGGGGGACTTCGTCCCCCCCTCTGTCCCTCGTCGGCTCGAACCCCCTAAAAAAGGATATAAAAAAGAAAAAAATAAATGTTCTCCAAAGCGGAATTAAAAATTAGATTTATCTGCAACTTTTTGCTTTTTTAAAGTTTCTGCACGTTCCAAATCATCAAAGCGTGCCAATGCCAAATGTAGATTTATTACAAATATTAGTGTTATTATAAATAATTACAATAAAAATAAATTTTATTTTATTTTCTATCGAGGAAATTACATGCTGCAAAATCAAAAAATGTAATTTATTTTCTGTAGATGTTATAGTTTTCTTAGTTACATGCCTGACTCTTCGGGATGCTGACCAAATATATATAAATAATATAATATATTCTATATATAATATATAATATATATAATCTATTTCAAACTATATTTAGAAATTATTTATTTATAAATTATTTATTATTTATTAATAATATAATATATATATATGATATATATATATATATTACTATATATATAATAATATAATATCAGGGCTTGGTCAAGTACAAGCCTATCTACTTGTACTTGGATTTAAGTACATTTTTAGTACAATTACTTGTACTTGTACTTGACTCTGCCAGTTTCTAAAAACCATTTACTTGTACTGTACTCTGTACCTTGCACCTCTTGGTGCTTGAAAATTTGCAAAAGTACTTGCATGAATTTTTTGCATTTTTATTATTTCAATATATTTTTTTTTATTTTTTTAATTTTTCTATTTATATATTATTATTTCTTGTGTATTCTAAATAAATTTCCATTTCATTAAAAGTATGTCATTATATATATATATTATATATATATATATATATATATTATATATATATATATAATTATTATTTTATATTAATAGTATATTATATATATATATATATATATATATATATATTATATATATATATATATATATATATATATAAATAAGATATATATATATATATACTATATATTTATATATATATTATAATATTATAATATATATATTATATATTATTATATATATATATATATTTATATATATAATATATATATATATATTTATTATATATATATTTATATTATTATATTATATATATATATATATATATATATATATATATATATATAATATTATATATAATATATATATATATATATATATATATAATATATAATATATTAGTGGCAATATCACCACAATCGGAATTTGAACAGTTAAAATTATTTATTAGCCGGACTAGTTTTGCGTAAGAATTCCTTCATTCCATTTTTCAAAACTTACAATATAATTGATAAATCCTTAAAAACAAATATTATTTAAAAGCTTAATAAAAGTAGAATAATATAAAAATTGAATAAATAAAAAACCATATAGATAAATTAATGATTACCAATATTATGTGGGTTAAGAGTTCTTGATTTAAACAAAATCTCACTCAAGTTATAAAAGACTGGTTGTAAAACTATAGATTTTCGTTTAAGAGTGGGTTTGAGATGTCAAATATCACAGGATTCTAACAACTGAAGATCGCGTTCCTCAGTTTGGGACAATATTCCAACTTTATATCCTGTATATGGTTGTTTCGAATGAGCATTTTATAGCTGAATAGGGGGGGATGATGTAAATGATCTAGAGTTCTAAATGAAATACCTACATGCTCATCAATACGTATGGAAAGGCTCGTATTGTCTTTCCTATGTAGGTGGCCATCGCAGTCACCGCACCTTGTATTAGATGTATTCTGATGAGCAATATGTAAGGGATGTTATCTTATAAACTTAAAATATTTCCCCAACTTTGTTTTCACTCGGAAAATAATCTAAAATTTAAACTGTTTGTAAAGTTTGTTTTTTTAAAACACGTCAGAATTACGTAACTGATTTTCCCAGAAAAGGCAACCTCATATATACAAAATATCTTTAGGAGCTGTTAATTTAGCCAGAGATTTGTCTTTAAATTTTGCTGAAAGTAATTTTCCGAAAAGTTGAGTTCAATAATAAATTCTGGGAACCCATTCTTCAGAAATAATGTTTTCAGGAATTCAAGTTCTTTTGTAAAATTAAATTTTCTATCCCCTGTCAAAAAGAGTTTTAATTAAGTTGATTTTAAAAATATGAGGAATGGAAGAAAAAAATTGTCGTCAATCCAGTAAAAGTATATAGGCGAGATGGTGATTGATTGGATTTGGAAGTTGTGTAACAGAGTTTATGGAGGGTATAGTTCCGAGGGATTGGAGGAGAGCAATAATAGTTCTCTTATATAAGGGTAGGTGGGATAAGATAAATGTAGGTATTATAGGGGAATTAGTTTATTGAGTGTTGTAGGGAAGATATATGCTGGATATTTTGGTCGAAAGAGAGCGTCGAGTGACTGAAGGACTGACAGGTGAAGAACAAGGTGCGTTTAGCAATGGTAGATAGAGGATGTGCGGATCCAATCTTTACGTTTTAAAACAAGATGATGGGAAAGAGGGAGGAGAAGAATATATTGTATTTAGGTTTTATGGATTTCAACAGGCGTACGATAGGATTAAAAGGGAAGTTCTATCGCAGGTGCTAGTCATATATGATGTTGGTGGTAAGATTCTGAATGGAATCAAAAGCATGTTTGACGATGGTGAAGCGTATGTAAGAATAAATGGAGTTGAAAGTGATTGTTTTAAAATTAATAGCGGAGTGACGCAGGGATGTGCTGTCTTCTTAGTTATTCAATTTGTATATGGATGGTGTTAGGAAAGAATTAGAGGTGGGGGTGGCAGGATGGAATGTTAGAAGTGAGAAGAAATGGAAGAGAGTGGGGAGAGGCCTGTCCTACATATTATCGAATGATTTGGTTTTGTGTGGCGAATATGAAGAGAGTTTGAGAGGATTGG
>JABUQX010017426.1:10000-17500 GCA_015478945.1 Trachelipus rathkii | reverse complement strand
TTAACGACAATGAAAGCGAAAAAGATACAAAATATTCTCATTTTTACTATTTATATAAATTACAGTAATTAGATTACGCCTTCTTATCCAATCACAATCCTTAAAACAATAATAATGATTGTATATATTTATCAATTAATTTAGTAAGACAAATATATACCAGACATTTAGAGAGAACGAGAGATTGGTATTTCTTGTAAAATTGTACATCGTCTCAAGAAATGACAATCTTTCATTGAAATCAAAATATAAAAAGCTAACAAAAATTGAGATTAAGAACTACCACACCTTAACAAAAAATGCATTTATTCAATAAAATATTTATTTACATATATATAAAATTATTTATATACATATAAAGTAATACGCAGTAGCCTTACAAATCACTTTAAAAATATTAAACAAATAATAATAATAATAATAATAATAATAAATAATTAATAATAATAATAATAATAATAATAATAATAATAATTAATTAATAATTAATAATAAATAATAATATAAATAATTAATAATAATAAGAGTAATAATAATAATAATAATAATAAAATAATAATAATAATAATAATAATAATAATAATAATAATAATAACAATAATAATATGATTATTATTCATAAAGCTTTGACACAATGACCAATGACAATTCAGTTTTTCAAAATAAGTTTCAAAATATGAATTCTCATTGGTTACTGTTTCTCCTCACAATATAAACATATTTACAGTATTTTGACTGGGCCTTTGCAGACTACATTTGGAATATAGAACAAAAAAAATAAACGATATTGCAATGTCAACACGTGACCTCTATTTTAAAACAAATAAACGAAACAATTTATATTCTTCATGTAATACTGCATTACATCTTTGGCCCACCCAACAAGAAGCAAATTGGTACACTTTGCTTTTATTTACTGATTGATAAAAACAATTGGTTTCAATTATCTCATTACGCTCTTTCTTGTAGAGGCCTTCTGATGATGAACCCCAAATTATCATCGGCAATACGACCTGGCTTAGGTAGTCAGCAATTGAACGTTATCTTCCCACTAATGTGGTTTCAGGATGAAACCAAATCTTTGGAGATATAAAGACCACTCATTATCCTGTTATTTTTCATACCTCTTCTTGTCTCATCGCCGTCAGCGGTCGTAGATCCGACTGAAGGTAAACTCCTTGCCCGCTAGAGGTATGGCTCGAATTTCTGATTGCCATTCACCATCGCTAATGCCTCCTTTCTCCAAAGTAGGAATACCTTTGCTGGGCTCAGACATACTCTTTACTTCCATAAGCGAATTGGATGAAGGGATTCTCCGATCATTCCTGGTAGGAGGGACATATCCTAGGAAGTGCATGGATGCATCCACTTGTAGCAGTGAATGTTCTTCTCCAATCTGGCAAGTTCTTTAAAAATCGGTTTTCGAGCTCAAAGCTTCTTCAGCTTTCTCGAACGCCTACCTGCTGGATGTTTGGACTCCCACCTTATCTTCGTTAGGCTTCACCCTTCTTCGTCAGGTCAGTCAATGGCGCTGCAATTTGTGCATAGTTTTTTTTACAAAGTCCTGATAATAACCGGTGAGCCCTAAGAAAGACCTTACTAGCTTTTATATCTTAAGGTGGCTCTGTCTTTTTTGATCTGATTACATTGTCTTCATGAAATCCTTTTAGTCTGCATTGCCAATGTAATTGACCTAAGAACTCAACACTCGACGAGCAAACTCGCACTTCGTCGGTCTGATGGTGAATCCCTCCTCCTGGAGTCTTTGTAGTACAGTCTCAATCGTGATCGTATGTTCGCGCCAGGTCTGGGAATGGACGATAATATCATCGATGTAAAAGTCAACATCGTTGATACCATCCAGGATCCTGCGCATTGACCTCACAAGCGTCGCGCCGGCATTCACCATACCGAACGGCAGCTTGAGGTAATGGAAATGGCCATCTTCGGTTGAAAAACCGGTTTTATGGCAGTCCTCAGGCTTTATTTTAATTTGCCAATACCCCTTGGCTAGGTCGAGTTTTGTATAAAACTTATCCTTGGCAAACTTGGTGAATAAAGTCTGGGTAGTGGTCATAGGCTCAGGATCGAAGACCGTGATCCTATTTAAGGCCCTATAGTCGGAGCATACCCTTTTACTCCCGTCTTTTTTCTGGACAACGACTACTGGCGCTGAATATGGCGACGTGGAGGGAACTATGATACCCATTTGTATCATCTTATCTGTCTCCTTCTTCAGTTCTGTCCGCGTCGTGAAAGGTAACTTATATGGCTTCAGTCTGATGGGGGTATCATCTATAAGGTCTATCGCATGATAGTAATTCTTCGCAGTGCCAGGCACATCCGTAAAAATTTCTTCATGTCTTTCTAAGATCTCCACCAACTCTCTCCTCATAGAATCTGTGATGTCTTTACTGATCTTAGTGTCAGACAGCTTCTCCTTCTGTACCATTGTAGGATTCATGTCCACTAAAGCGATATTTTCTTCGTTCTCGGTGTCTAAGAGCACCGCAGAAGCACCGATATTTCCCCGATGTTGGTCCATCTCTTCTTCTTCTTCACTCTCCTCTCTCACATTATATTTCTTTAGTAGATTGATATGGTACGTCTTAATTACATCATCAACTTGGATCTTGTAATTATCCTTACCGTACAATTCCACCACTGTGTACGGTCCGCCCCATCTCATCAGCATCTTATTGTTGGAAGTTGGTAGGAGAACGAGAGCCAAGTCTCCTACTTTCAGCTTCCTGGTCTTCGCGCCTCTGTCGTAATATTTCTTTTGTGAAATCTGGGCTCTTGCTAAGTTTTCTCTAGCCAACTTTTAAGAGTTTCGTTTAGCCTTTCTTGCAAGTCAAAAACATACCTGTATGTTGACCTTGCCTCTTCAGGATTGATATCTCCTGCCCAAATTTCATGTAAAATTTGCATTGGACCTCGCACAGTCCTTCCGTACAGGAGCTCGAATGGAGAGAATCCTGTGGAATCCTGCGGAGCCTCCCTATATGCAAATAATAATGGCTCTAGAAACTTATGCCATTTTCTCACTTGCTCACTGCACATTCTCCTGAGCATTCGTTTCAAGGTACCATTGAACTTTTCTGTCAATCCTTGACTCATTGGGTGGTAAATACTAGAGAACTTCTGCTTAATATTAAGCATCTTCGTCACGTCCCTCATTAAATCAGAAGTGAACCTGACGACCATTGTCACTGAGTATTTCTTTTGGCACCCCCAACCTCATGAAAATAGATACCAAGCTTTCGGTAACTTTCTGTGCAGTAATACTCTTTAGAGGTACAGCTTCCGGATAACGCGTGGCCGCATCCACAAGCGTTAGGACATATTGATGCCCTTCTGAAGATGGTGGTGAGATAGGTCCGATCAGGTCAATAATTACCCTTTGAAAAGGCTCCTCAATGATGGGCATAGGACACAGAGGTATTTTCTTCACCGAGCCTTTCGGGCACGTTCTCTGACATATATCACATGAGTAACAGTGTCTGGACACGTCTTGGTGTAAGTTCGGCCAGAAGAACTGTTGAGTGATCTTCCCCATAGTCTTCTTAACACCCTGGTGGCCTCCAAAGATCTCATCATGAGCCACTCTCATCACTCTACTCCTATATTCTTTTGGTACAACCAAAGTAAATCTCTCCTGCTGATTTTCCATAACTCTTTTAAATAGTACACCATTCTTTACCATATATTTGTTCTCACCTTTTTCTATTGACCTCCACACCCTCTGTAGAGTAACATCGTCCTTCTGTTTACTCTTAAAAGTCTCCCGATCACTAGCAAGTTCCTGTAGATCTTCACTATGAGTCATCTCCTCTCCTTCACCCACAGCTACTACATTCTTCTTTCTGGAACTTTGTGTGCGCGCGGCTATCTCACCTCTCAATGACTCACCATCCTCATTAACACGATCTACTTCATCAGACCAGCGTGTACTCTCTTCAACTGATGTCACTGGGACACCCGGTACTTCTGTACCTTCTTCAACATTTATTAGTGGTTTTATAGGGACTTCAACTTCTTCTTTTTCTGTAACTTCTTCATCCTTAGATGAACATTGGGACCCTGTGATCACATTCAGTGATGGCTCCGCGGTTGGTTCGACATCTCTTTTCTCGACGTCCAAAGACTGTGGTACGGACGGTTTCCCTCTGTAAAATTCTTCCCCCTCCAAACTCGCCATTCCAAAACTATGATTGGTTTGTTCAGATTCTTCATAAGAATCTTCCTCAGCGTTCTCGGCGATGGGGAATAGCAAACTTCTATGGTTATGCTCGTCTTCTACTTTACGAAGACCTCGACACTCAGTCGACTCCCATGCGAGGTTAGGCTGACTTAAGGGCAATGCACCTTTGACATTCCCAATGACTAAATCATAGACGACTTCCGGCAGCACAGCTGCGGTTGTCCTACCCACGTAATAAGGGGTATCCACATCGATACTTGCGAGAGGAGCTTCTATCACCGTACCGTCCAGCAATCTTATTTTCATGTTGTCTCCCACATAACACCTCTTCGGTACGAATTTCTTTCGCACGACAACAACATTACAACCGGTATCACGGAGGGTTTTGACTTGGTAGCCATTCACCATCCCATAAGTCACAGGTAGGTGTGACAATCTGTCATTTTCCACCTTCTCTATTTCATTCAGGAGATTCGGCTCTTCACCTGAACCATTCAGGACTTTACTGCCGCTTTCAGAGACTCCGGATGCTCCCGTGCTCTTTTCTTCTTCTTTCTGTCTGCCTGAACTACTCTGTCCTCTTCCACTACTGTTGAAATATGGAGGGGCTCTACAGTCTCTTGCGAGATGCCCTCTCCTTTGACACTTGAAGCACGTGATCACCACCCTGGGCTCACTGCTACTGCGACGCTGACCCTGTCTGTCGCCGCTTCCTCACCGATCTTGCTTTCATTGTTTGTTACCCTCGACGTACGTTGGTCACTGCTTTTATGATTACTATTCGTTGAGTAACCACTGCCTCTCGATCTAAAATTATTACTGTTATTATGATGACTCTTATCCGCGTGATTGTGATTTCGTGTGTGACTGTTTGTTGCGAGTTTTAAACGATGAGCTTCCATGTATCCCTCTGAACTAGCTATGATCTCTTCCGGTATCTTCTTCTTTGTCTCCCTTAGGTAGGTAGCGAGTTCTTTGGGGACAGTATTTAAATACTTGTCCACTGAGAAAAACTCAATGAGATCATCTGGTGTCAGTGTTACATTTGCTGCAGTAATCCACTTCTTCAGAGCTTCAATTATCTTCTGTAAGTACACCCTAGGATTGTCATCCTCCGTAGGACTCATGGTTTTGTACTTAGCACAGTACCCACTTTCTGTGAGACCGTACCTCTCTAACAAAGCTCTTTTTAGGCCTTCATAATTCTTCAGCTCTGCGACAGGCAAATTGTTGAACACATTAACAGCCTTACTTGTCAAGAAACACCCTAAAACAAATGCTCGCTTTTCCATAGGGATGTCGTTCGCCTCCGCTTGTTTTTCGAACATTAACAAGTATTCTTCTATATCATTTTTCCTCTCATCGAAGAATGGAAGCTTCAACTTCGGGTACTTACTGGCGTAGGAAGTGCTGTGGCTGCTCTGAGTGCTTTGTGAAGCTATTGCTGCGTCATGCTGACGCTGTTTATCTTCGGCATCAAGCTTCATCTGTAGCATTCTTTCTTCTGCTTCTCTTGCATCTTTTTCCGCCTCCAACTTAACTCTTTGCGCTTCAGCTTCGATCTTAGCTTTCTCTACTCCCGCTTCAGCCTCAAGCTTAGCTTTTTCTCTTTCATCTTCAAGCTTAGCTTTCTCCCTTTCAGCTTCAAGCTTAGCTTTCTCCCTTTCGGCTTCAAGCTTAGCTTTTTCTACTCCAGCTTCAACCTCAAAGCCTTAGCTTTCTCCCTTTTCATCTTCAAGCTTTAGCTTTCTCCCCTTTCCGCTTCCAGCGCTAACTTTTTTTCCATCTAAAGCAAGCAGCTTAATTTTCTTTTTCCTCCAAAGCAGCAGCTAATTTCTTTTCCTCCAAATCAGCAGCAATCTTCTGTTGCTCGCGCGCGGCTTCTTGAGCCATTCTATCTTTTAGTGCAGCAGCGAGTTCCTTACCCGAAAAACCCATTGATTTGCACATTTCTACAAACTCAGTATTAGAAGTAGCCATTGTTATAATCGTTGTATACAAAACAAATTATAAAATATATCGTTCGCTAACAAAGTCACTTCTTGACGCACGAATCACAAATCACGTTTTCTACCAAAATTCTGAAATTTGGCTTCTACTGATACACGTATGAAAACCAATTTCTAACCGCAAAATTACAAATGTATATATATATATATATATATATATATATATATATATAAAAAATATATATATATATATAAAAATATATATATATATATATATATATATATATATATATATATATATATATATATATATATATATATATATATATATATATATACTGGTTTAAACAATCTGTAGTAAAATTTGCCAAAATCTTGCGGGAAAATAGTGTTTTCGCCCCAGAACACAAACTAAGTGAAAATCGGGAATTTCGAAATCACTATTTTCGCTTCGCTCAACTTTGTAAATTTTACTGCCTATCTAAACAATATTAATAAATATATATATATATATATATATATTATATATAATATATATATATACTATATATATATATAATAATATATATATATATATAATATATATATATATATATATATATATATTAATATATATATATATTAAATATATATATATATATATATATATATATATATATATATATATATATATATTTATATATATTATATATATTTATAAAAGTATAAAATATAAAGTATTAAAATTATTCCAGAGTTTAATTGTTTCCAAATAATGGGTATTGTTGCAATAGCAAAAATACTATTTCACCAATACGCATAAAATCATATACGTTCAACTTCAATAAAATAAACCGTATAACGGACTATATTGACAGTTACAACACAATATCAACATATATCCCAAATGCCGATATTGGTGAAAATACTTAAATAGTAACTCTAGCACAGGTTCTAGCAAAGCAATTACGAATGAATACACTGTGCTCAAATATTTAACAAAATAGCAAACTTAATTCACAACGAGGAATTCAATGATAACGATATAATGACTGAAGGGTTACAAAATAAATATCCCGGACAGGACTACTCAATTTAAATGTAATGGGCTGGTTGAAAAGATATTAAATTAAATGTCAAAAACTTACTCTTCAGACTGATAAACAAATCCTTGGCCAGGCCCCCTTGACAATCCAACCAACTATCACTTTCTTAGATTCTCAAACCTATATTGTAACAGTATCCAGATCTCCTGTTGAATGAGCTACCGGCCTGTGCAATAATGTAGTGCAACTTTATACTTAAAAACTCACCAACCTATCTCCCTGAAGATCCTTCAAGTGGAACAACGGTTTGACCGAGTTCGTT
>JABUQX010017426.1:0-5000 GCA_015478945.1 Trachelipus rathkii | reverse complement strand
AGCTCTATCAATAACTAACTTCTTTCAACTTTACAAAGTTTAGAAATATTGCAAAGAATTTCCGTAGGAAAACTATCAAGCATTACGATTTCATTAAATTTCTTTGGGTCTAACCAGGAACAAATCTTCTAAAATTTCTTTGTTTGGACTAAATCTTTCTTCGATACTTGTCCTGGCACAATCTAAAACACTGACAAAGATCAATTTATAGTTTTGAGCAGCTGAAATTCCAGCAGCTTCGTCTATTGATTTTTCACCAGGCATTACCTTTTTCTTTGAAGTTCTTTTTTTCTTGAAATCTAATTCTACTTCTACATCAATACTGCTATCTTCTAATTTGCCATTAACTGTAGTTGCATAATATTTTGTTTTTGAATACAGAGCCTGAAAGTGTTTATCACTCCTTTTATCTATTACTTGTTGAAGCAGTTTCTCTACCAAGTTCCAGGCTGTAGAATAGTCAATGGTTTTACTTTGTAAATATTTTGAAATGGGAGATATAACAAGAAATAATCTAATAAAATATAGACATAAATAGGTTTTCAAATTTGGACCAATGACTGATTAAATTTCTTGCCATGAATTTAGATTTGCATTTGATATTTCTTTTAAAACGGTAATAAAATTGAATAGTTTCTCTGCGTTTACGCTTTCTCAATTCTTAAAAATCCTTCATCGATAATTGAAAAAAGAGCTTTATGTTTGCTCCACCAACTTGTGGCTCCTATTTTTTGCAACCTGTGCATTTTTTTCATGTGCAATATGTTTTCTTTTTGTTTCCCTCTCCCATACGGCCATTCTTTTATAAGACGAGCTTAGAAAACCAGCTGATTCTTCCACCAATCCAACTAGGTTTTCTGCTTGGAGCAAAGTTACTGTTGAATCAGCTACTACCAAGTTCAGCATGTGTTCCATACAGTGAGTGTAAATAAGATCTTCATTTTTTTTGAACTGAGCTTGTAGACCGTTAAAACAACCTTTCATATTGTTAGCTTCGTCAAATGAACAAGCAATAATATTTGATGGTGCAATGCCACACTTGGCTAATTCTGATTTTATAAGCTCGTACAAAGCCAATCCAGATGAATCATCGACTACTGTTATTTTTAAAAGTCTATCATATATCTTTCCTTGAAAGACATAGCGGACGCAAATCGCCAACTGGTCCATAACAGCTACATCTTGAGTACTATCTACCAGCATGCTGAATATTATGTTATCATGAAAGTCTTTCAAAATGATATCACGGAACATCGAACCAATTATTTAAGTAGCTTGTTGATAAAGGTTTTTGACAAAAAATGTCAACAAAAGCCTCGTCCAGTCGGTCTTTTAGTTAACTTTCCAGTGGCTTTCTGACATGATTTTGTAAAATCACATCATAATTTGCAACCAACATGACCAGTTCGAGAAAATTACCATAATTATCTGCAGAGTCAAGCGTATAAGCCCCTTCTGCTTTATCCCCTCTGTACGCAATGCCTTGTTTTCCAACAAACAAAACTATAACAATTAAACGTTGAACAACCAAACTTCTGGTGTGAACTTCTCTTTCTCGCTTGTTGGTTTGGTTAATAGTCAGAAGAGTTGAAATATCATGACCTTTTTGGCTTTGAAAAGCTAACCTTCGCCTGCGAAGTTAATGATACGAGAGTCCTCGTGAATTCAACAGATATAATAAATATGCTTAGGCAGAAGAGTTCATATCCGTTAAATGTAAATCCTTCTATTATCTTTAACCTCCAAAAAGCCCATACCAGCTGGAGCAGTACAGCTCTGTTGAGCCAATTGAATAATGAAAACCATTTTCTTGTGATTTTATCAAATTCGTAAATGTCCGGTAATAAACTTTTTGAAGGTCAAATGGCAATTTAGCCTCCTTTTCCTTCACTAACTTGAATAGGGTGCTTCTTCATCAAGCTTTTTTTAATTTCATTGGGTCATTTTTCGTTGGGCAGATGAACATCTAAGCTGTTGCGTAGCAACTTTATGAGCAGCATCAGGCGTCACATGGTGGTTTTCTTCATCATCATTTTCTGTGTCAGAACTGGTATTAGTTCTTGATGAATCACTGCCGAGAGAAGCCGACGTTACTGATGGACGATCTAAAAGTGGCTGATTGCAAGCAGGCCTAGTTTCTTCCCTCTCATATCTACAAGACGAAGTACCAGGAGTAGACTCAATTGAAGGAGGTGAAATTCGATCTTCAGTTTCTGAAAATAAATGTAATCACTGTAGCTGCGAGTGTACGATATATTGTAAATTTTTTTTAAAAGTAATACAGTAAAATGGACGGCAGGCATACGAAAAGCGAAGCGTTATTAAAGTAACGTGGTTTTGGACTTATATATATATAATATAATATATATATATATATATATATATATATATATTATATATATATATATTATGTTATTGTCTATATAATATAATATATTTAATATTATAATATATATATTATTATATATTATATATATATATATATATATATATATTATATACTATATATATATATTTAAAAATTTAATTTAATTTAAAATTAATAAAGAATTCTAATATGTTGTCCAAACGCAGGTCCTGACTGGACATTTCGGAAAATTTTGAATTAAAGAATGAATTTATATATATAATAATAATAATAATAATAATGATAATAATAATAATAATAATAATAATAATAATAATAAATAAATAAATAATAATAATAATAAATAATAATAATAATAATAATATCATTAATAATAATAATAATAATATAATAATAATAATAATAATAATAATAATTATAATAATAATAAATAATAATAATAATAATAATAATAATAATAATAATAATAATAATAATAATAATAATAATAATAATAATAATAATAATAATAATAATAATAATAATAATAATCATAATAATAATGGGGAAAAGTAGCACATATACATGTGCGTGCATGAGCTAATAAACTAATTCGACTTACCTGTATTTAATGAATCATTATTGTCCCTCAAAGGCTGACTTTGTGACTGAGAAATGGAACTAGTTAACCCAGTATTAAACGTTTTTAAATTTTTTCAACGTCTAAAGATTTTCTTTTCTTTTCTTTCCTTTTATTAGTGCCACTTTGGTACACACATTTCATGTTGACACAACTGTTACACTGCACTAACTACAACCCTAATACGAGACTGAGCGAGTGAGCGTCGCGAAAAAGAAATTAGTTAGGATACCATAACCAAACACCAACTGGCAACTGCTTAAAATTGATTGTAAGCGCGCAAGATTATTTGGAAATAAATAATCAAATTACTCTGATGTAACTAATTATAAAGTAGTATATCCATTTTTGGGAGGCCTCTCCGGGGCCCCATTGGGCTGGGGCCCTCGGCAATCGCCGACCAGCCGACCTTGCCAGTCCGGGCCTGATTATTATTATTATTATTATTATTATTATTATTATTATTATTATTATTATTATTATTATTATTATTATTATTATTTTATTATTAGGATAAAAAATTAAATTTTCTTAACCTTCAGAATTTACTTTTTATATCTTTTTGCAAATTTATTGGACTAAGTTGAGATGGTAATTTTATATTTAAAATAAGCTATTTTGCTACATAAATCCTCAATTTTCGGTTCAACATATATCACAGTTGATTTTGCCATTTGAGAACCTGTTTCTCCATTTTAGGTTCAAAGTATTGGATCTGGCCCTGAAAAGTATCACTGAGTAGAAGGAGTTGTCGTAATCTGAGCTTTCTTCAATTCCCATTTTCCATCTTCGGTACATTTGTAGACTATCTTTGCTTCCTATCTCTTCTTTCCATTGACGTAGGTCCCAAGCTTTTACTTTTTCAGCGATCTCTTTCTTGTTTAGCCTTTCTATTGCTACTATGTCCATCATAACTTTGTCCATGTAGCCAAGTGCAGTCTTCCACCATTTTTTCCCTTCTGCTTTCATTTTTCCAAGTATGTGCTTTAAGACTTCTTTCTTTCCTTCTGATATTGATTTCATATATTTTAACTTGTTAGTTATTATTCTTCCCTGCATTGATGATGCTCCAATCTCTCCTCTCAGAGTTGCAGTTGGGGTGTACCTAGTCCCTCCTAGTATCTTCCGGTATACTGTGTTTTCAATTGTTTGTAACTTATCTATTTCTTGTTTAGTGAAGCACATTACATTGGATCCATATAAAATTGCTGGGAGTGCCACATTTTTCCAGTATGTTTTCCCTATAAGCAGTTTGTTGCAGCTCTTCTCAATGACTGAACCTGTTTGGCTAGCCAAGGTGTGAGCCTTATTTATGAGATGCAGCTTCTGAGCCTTAAACATATTTTTTTCATTGTTTATATATAAGCCTAGGTATTTTATTTTGTCCACCACTTTGATTCCTTCAATCTCTCAAAAATCAATACATTGCTTTTCTCTTTGTTTATTTCTAGACCACATTCCCCACTTATCTGTAGTAATGTCCTAATACTCGCAGCTGCATCATTTAATGTTTCTGCTAAGATCAGGCCATCATCAGCAAAGAATAGACTGTTTATTTGTACAGAACCATTATTGAATCCCTTTTCTTTCTCCAATTCCTTAATTATTTTGTAAGTAACAAGTTTGAATAATGTAGTAGACCCTGTACACTCTTGTTTTATTCCGCTAGTAACTTTTATCTCTACATTTTCTACTTCACTTCCCAACTTAACGTAGGTTTTTTTTCCTCTGTTATTTCATGGTGAACCTTGTATTCTTTTAGAACTCTTATCAGTGATTCCCTACTTACTGAGTCAAAAGCCTTTTTGAAGTCGATTGAAACTACAATTAATGGTAGATGTCTTCTGTATGATTCTTCCACACAGTATTGCAAAATAAAAAGATTATCCTCAATTCTTGCACCTTCTCTGAACCCTAATTGATTTTCCTTTATTTCATCGCATATTTTTAAATGCGCCTTCAATTTTATTTTAATCATAGTCATAAATTTTTGTAGGTTGTGTCGGTTAATGC
>JABUQX010017425.1:20000-22105 GCA_015478945.1 Trachelipus rathkii | reverse complement strand
GTGATGGAGAAGATGATTTGTGGTTAAAACGAAATGAATGTAATGATCAAAATTTAATAGCACATTTTACCCACACACCACGTTGTCTGAGAAGCGTCATGACATCACAGAAAATTTTGGAAGTGATCACCTTCAGCATCAAGTTATGCCTGCACAAGCCTATCTATGTTCGGAAGGTTGCCGCCAACATATCGGGAGTAAGTAGCGTCAATTTCCTGCCGAATGTTATCTGAAGTTGCATTATTCTTGACATTGCAATACGCATAGGCTTCTTATATGTTTATATGTTTCATTACTATACTTTTCTCCTTCTTACCCTTAAATATTAAATTATTAGTTTGCAATTTTTTAACATTCTTACTCCTCCAAAGCTAGCAAAATTTTGAGTTATTTTAAATATTCAAAAGATTTTATTTTCATGGAAATGTTAATTTAATATTTTATGTTAATTTAATAATAACAAAATAAATAAATGATAATTTTACTATCAATTATTTAATTTAAATTAGTTTTAGTACCTTAATTTGTAATCCCTTATTTTTTTTTTAGTAATAACTATCTTATTTATCTAATTTCTTCTTTTTTAAACCTTTATTTTTACTAGTTCTCCTTTGTAATTTTTTATTTTTGTTTTTATTTGCTATTCTCTTTCCATTTAATTTCTGTATTAACTATCACTTAACTTTTTCTTCTACTTTCTTCATTTTCTTATTATTGTTTTTCATCTTTTTATTCTGTTTTCCACCCATCATCTTTTATTTCATTTTATTTTATTCCCAGTTATCTTATAGTTCTCATTTTGCTTGCTCATTTATTTTCTGCTTCTCTTTATTTTTATTTTTACTCTTGTTAATCTCCTAATCTTTTTTTCTTATTTAAATTTCAACTCTATTCTATTCTCTTCTCCTCTTTTTTTCTTATTCTTCAAAATCTTTTCCATCTTTTTAAATTTTATTTTGATTAACCATTTTCTTTCTAACTCATTTTCCTCATTTGATAGATACTTTTTGAGTTATTTTTTAATTAAAACTCATATTTCAAAGTTATAAATCTTTTCTTTCACAAAAAAAATTTTAATTACCATTCTTAGAAATTAGTAATTCGTAAAGTTTTCACAAAGTCTGCATGGCTCGAAATTTCTACATTTTTTTCTTTGAGCAAAAGAAAGAAAAAGGAAGTTCGTGTCTGGCTATAAGAATTGAGGTTAAATCAAATATTTAATTAGTATGTTGATATAACATGATTTAATTTTTAATTTGCCTTTATATTAGCATATTTCGTTAAAAGAGCGTTTGCAGGAATATATATAATAATCACAATATGTTGAAAGAAATATTTATTATAAGGATTGCTATTGTTTTTGTAATCATTATAAATTATATAATTGCGGCTACCTCTAGATTATATTTATTTGGAATAAATTATATTTTTAAAGCAGTTTTATAATAATGATAATAATAATAATAATAATAATAATAATAAAATAATAATAATAATATAATAATAATAAATAATAATATAATAATAATAATAATAATAATATATGAAGAATAATTTTATAATAATAATAATAATAATAATAATAATAATAATAATAATAATAATAATAATAATAATAATAATAATAATAATAATAATAATAATAATAATAATAATAATAATAATAATAATAATAATAATAATAATAATAATATTAATAATAACAGTAATAGATTAATAATAATAATAATAATTTTGATAAATAATATAATAATAATAATAATAATAATAATAATAATAATAATAATAATAATAATAATAATAATAATAATAATAATAATAATAATAATAATAATAATAATAATAATAATAATAATAATAATAATAATAATAATAATAATAATAATAATAATAATAGTAATAATAATAATAATAATAATATTAAAAATAGTGATATTTATATTTGCATATATATATATTTTGAGGTAATTATGTATGTTATTGCATGTTTAGATCTATATAAATTTTATGCATTTTTTATTTATTTATATAAAAGCGCCCGATAGCTCAGTGGTAGAGCATTCGCCAAATAAAGTGAGGGGGTCCCAGGTTCGAAGCTGGTTAGG
>JABUQX010017425.1:12500-15000 GCA_015478945.1 Trachelipus rathkii | reverse complement strand
TAGATAAAGGTAGACTTCCATAATGTCTAAAATTTTTATTATTATTATTATTATTATTATTATTATTATTATTATTATTATTATTATTATTATTATTATTATTATTATTATTATTATTATTATTATTATTATTATTATTATTATTATATTATTATTATTATTTTTATTATTATTATTATTATTCTTTTCAAATTATTATTATTATTATTATTATTATTATTATTATTATTATTATTATTATTATTATTATTATTATTATTATTATTTTCTTCTTATATTAATTACAACGATTTAATTCCTAAGATAAATATTATTATTATTATTATTATTATTATTATTATTATTATTATTATTATTATTTATTATTATTATTATTATTCCTTCCTCTTTCATCTTTGTTTTACCTCTTTTAATCTTTGAGTTCATTTCTTATCTTACGCTTTTTCTTTCTTTCTACATTAAATTTTCCTCTTACCTTTCATTTCCCTTAACTTTAACATTTTTATCCTCACTATTTCCATTGAGTTTTTTAAACGTTTTTTACTTAATATTTTTTAAACTTTAACATTTTTATCATCATTATTTCTATCGAGTTTTAAATCAGTGATTTTTTAAAACGTTTTTACGTAATATTTTTCTCTTTTCTCATTAAGAATTCTTTTCAACGTTTTTATTCGTTTTGTTTTGTTATTTTTTACGTTTTTTTATTCAAATTTTTTCAATACTTTCTGTAAGTTTTAAAATTAACAAAGAAAAATTAAGCATTTTAAATGTGAAATGTTTTATATTTTTAGGAAACGTTAATTTAATTTCTTACGTCTATTTGATTATTTTAATCTAAATAAAGGATTAAATATTAATTTTAAATTATGTAATTAATGTTTTAATATTTAATTTTTATTTCAATGTGCTCTTATACGTTTTTATTCACATTTTTTAATTAATAATACTTTTTTATATCTAATTTCATCCTGCATTTTTTTTTTTTAATTTAACTTTCTTTGGACAAATTGTTCAAATTTATTCTTTTATTAACTTTTTCATTGTTCTCTTCATCTACTTTCTTGATTTATTACTGTTTATTTTCTTAATTTCATTTTATTATTTTTCTGCAAACATTTTTAAATTTATTTTTTAAACTTTTTTTTTTACTTTATTAGTTATTTCATCTTTCTCCCTTTTTATTTATGGATCTTCTCTCTCTCTCTCTCTTTTTTATTTCTCTTTTTCTCTCTCTTCTCTCTCTCTCTCTCTCTCTCTCTCTCTCTCTCCATCTTCTCTCTCTCTTTTTTTTTTTTTTTTCCCATTTTTTGTTATTTTCTCCCATTCCTATTTTTCTTATTTAAATTTCTTGCTCTATTTTTTTTCATTTCAATCTTATTTATTTTACTCATTTTTCCTTATATATCATCTTTCTCTTTTCTTTTTTAATATTATTCTGATTGCCTAAATCCTTTCTAACTCATTCTCCTAGTTTGTTAGCTATTTTTAAGATTCTTCTTATTTAGCTTCATTCCTTTTCCTTTTTATAAATTTATTCTGTGTCATACCGAATTTCTTTTTCTCCCTTTCTTGTTTTTTTTTAAAATTCATTCTAAGGATATATCTTTTTTTCATCTATTTTTCTTATATATCTTCCGCATCTCCTCACATTTAAATTTTATCCTTAGTTTTTTCTTCATATTTCTTATTCTTATATAAATTATTTCACCTTTTAATTTATTATGATTTCCTAAATTATTTTTAACAATTTTCCACATTCGTTCTTTATTTTTGGAGTTATTTTTTAATTGAGAATCATATTTCAAATAATTATATAACTTTTCCTTTCACAAAAACATTTTTAATTAGCATTCTTTTAAATTAGTTATTGTTACAATAACTCAAGAGTTTTCTAAAAACTTGCACGATTCGAAATTTCTACGTTTTCCCCTTCTTTGAACAAACGAAGAAAGAAAAAGGAAGTTTTTTTTTTAAGAATAATTGAGGTTAAATAAAGTATTTACATAGTATGTTGATATAAGAAAAATTAATTGTTGATTTGCTTTTTATTAATTAATTTTACATTCATAGAAAGTTTACTGGTTAATATTAAGTTAAAAATGTAGAAATATTTATGCGTATTTTAAAATCTGTTACGTCTATTGTATTTTCATGCAAATTCAGATTTGTGGTAACAATTGAATTAAAGCTATTTTATGTATAAATTAAGATATTTCAGAACCAGTTTTATAAGCACTTGGTGTATACTACAGGTTGTCCCACTGGCTCTTGGCCACAGATTTGTGGTTAAAGAAATGAATGTAATAGCACTTTTTACCCACATACCATGTTGTGTGAGAAGCGTGGTGACATCACAGCGAATTTTGAAAGTGATCACCATTAGCATCAAGGCATGCCTGCACACGCTTATCCATGTTAGGAAAGTTGCTGCCAACATATCGAGAGCAGCAGCGTCAATTTCCTGCCGAATGTTATTTGCAGTTGCATTAGAGTTCTT
>JABUQX010017425.1:0-7500 GCA_015478945.1 Trachelipus rathkii | reverse complement strand
TATTGTATCAGCACCACAACAGCACCTAAACGAAGAAACCAAAATTCTACCTATAAATACAAACCTGGAAATGATAGGCACACAATTTTTTCGAAAACCAAAACACCCTAACACGCTAACACCCATGCCACATGTTCATCCTAGAGGATCTCTGGAGGAGACCGGTGGCGTCAGAGGGGTACCTGAACGCGTGTGGCCTCTCCATGATGAGTTCGGTCAGGGCTGAGAAAGTAAAATAAAGTAAAATTAGGTATAAATATATATATATATATATATATATATATATATATTATATATCATATATAAATATATTTCAAAATATATATAATTTATATTTGTATATATTTAGGAAATATATATCATATATATTTTTTAATTTTTTTATTTCCATATAATAATAATAATATATATATATATATATATATATATTATATATATAATAATATATATATAATATATAAAATATATTATATATATATATATATATATATAATATATATATATATATATATATATAATATATATATATATATAATATATATATATATATATATATAGTAGTATTGCCCGGAGTTCGTAGGCTACCAAGGTCACGGAGCGTTGAGTGTTCTTATCAGCGTTAGCTGATAAGAACACGTGTTTCGAGATAACGCTAATTGCTTTTACTGATAACGGATCTCGATTCTAAATACTTTGTATTTAAATTGTATTTTATTTAAATAAAAATAACTTTAAATATTAAAATTAAATAAATTAAATAAATTAAAATTAAATAAATTAAATAAGTAATTAAATAAATTAAAAAAAATAAAAAAAATAAATAAATTAAAATAAAATTATATTATATTATACTCCCGTATAAAGCAGCTGCCACTGCCCACACCGATTCCGCACCAACGACGCACGACACCACCAGCACCTTGCTCTACCTCCACACTCGGTTTCGAAAGAATCAATTCACCGAATGGAATCGATTTCTAGAAGTCGAAAACAGATTCCTGTAAGGAATCGTTTTTACGCACTCCGACTCACGGCTCCGCTCCGCTCCGGCGTACGACTCCGGCTCCTAAACGCAAAGCATTCGCCCTCTGACTCTGCCCAGACGCGAAACCGAAGTCGGGTTCAGGCCCCCTGCAAGTTTTTTCTATATTCTATTTTAATTATTATTATTATTATTATTATTATGTTATTATTATTAATTATTCATATAATTATCTATTATTAATTATTATTAGCAAATGATTTATTAGGCTCCGGCTCCGGCTCCGGCTCCGGCTTCCGGCTCACCCTATGGCTCCATATATATCTACATGGTAGAGTTGTCGCACCAGGTTAAAATTTTTGGAAGGGGGGTATAAGATGATTAGGTACCTCGTCGTAGACGGAGGGATTAACGTTCACTTTAGGGGCCCCGAAGGGACCCCCACCCCCTTAAAAATTCGAAGTAGTTCGTAAATGGCTAAAATTTGGTGAGAGAGAAAATTCAGAGATTGAATTTCTAGAAATAGATTGATATGGGAAATCTGAGGGAGTTGCTTCACGCCATCGGTGCTGGAGCCGCTCGGTGGCCGAGTATAAATAAACATTCGTATAAACAATATTAGTGTCCTTATTATAGGTATTGAGACCGTTAGAGCTCGAATGTAGAGGGTTATAAGTCCCGTATAGGAATGTCTGAGGGGACCCCATTAAGGGGGGCCTGACTGAAAAAAAGCACACAGAGTGCAAAAACAGAGGTCGAAGGAGGAATGAAGAAGGATGAAGGGAGAATAAGGAGGGAAATGAATGAAGAAGGAGTCTGACCCAGAGGAGTAGGAGTTGACAGCTGCCCCGGTGCTGGCTCCGGTGCGTTGCCGAGTTATTAAATATTTTGTGTAATGTATTGGATGTAATACAATATATGGTGTCTTTAATATGACTATTGGGTCTGATAGGTTTCGAAAAATAATGCGTTATCAGAAAACCATTAAGAAAAAATAAAAATAATAAATAAATAAATAAATAAATAAATAAATAAAATTTCTTTATTCTTTTTTGTTAATAACTAGCAAATTTACGATTTTTAACATTACCCTAAAGCATGATAAATCAGGTAATCAACCCACCAATCCAAACCACCCTTCCTGACCAGGTCGTTAATCTATTGATCTATTGCATCTATTGATCTATTTGATCTATTGATTCAAGTCAAATTTTTAACTAAAATTGTCATGTTTTACATACCCTTAAAGCAGTAAATCAGTAAATCAAAACCACCCACTCTGTCCTCCTACTGGTCCATCCTTGATCTATGATCAATTGATCTATTGTTTTCAGGTCACATTTCGAAAGTTATTCATTTTGGAATAAACATAACATGAAAAAACAAAATATCTTTATACACTGATCAACGAATATACTGTAACCGTAACAAAGTTTTCACGCTTAATAAAGCTTTTACTTAGCATCCATCTGAAACTATGAATATAATACACCAACGACCAAAACCATAACACATCTCTAAAAACAGGAAAAACGTTACGTTAACAAAGTCCACACTTAAACACACAGCTAAGTAACTAAACATTATGCCAGAAAAACGTAAAACTATTGTCAATTTGTCATGCATGTATTTTACATACGAATGTTCATTTTACATTAGCATGGTGATATTTAACAAAAATTTGCCATAACCTTGTGTAATTATCATAAAGACCAGCGAAAGTATGCTAACGTAACAAAGTTTTCACATTAATAAAAGCCAACAATATCATTGTTTAGAACTAAAAATAAAAATTATACAAATAAAAGCAAACCTGACACATACTAAAAAGACAGATAAACTGAACAATTAGCAAAGCGTCCAACTTATCAACAGTAAAAGTAACTAACAAAGCATACAAAACGTAAAACCATTCGCACTTTATCAAACATATCTCAACATGACAATAGTTAATTTTAACATATAACATAGTAGATATTACCAACAAAATTTGTCATAACCTATCTAACCGCATAATATCGTAACGGGTAAAGACAGAACAAAGTAAAGTTTTACTCTCTGTAAAGCTAAACATAATGAACATAACGTACTTTAAAACACAACAACCCAGACGAATAAAACAGCTATCATAACAACTTAGATCAATAAAACGAACATACGAGAAGTAAAACAAGTTTTCATTTTATTAACATTATAAATTTTCATTTGAAAAGGAGCGTATAAAATACATAAAAACACTATAAATACTAATTAAAAACATTTAAGTTGCCTTTCACTCTCCTTAATAATCTATATTCAGAGAACATAGAAGAAGTTTGAATGGCTTGGCATGAGATCGATATATCTCTCTAAAAATTCAACACCCTTTGAAAGAATGTAAGTATAAATGTCTTCAGCAACACTAAACCATTTTCGGCGTATTTTGATTCAACAGCACTCATTCTCTAAACGTACAAGAGAGGAAAGTAAACTTCATCCAAAGTATGATAGTTATTTAAACGCACTCCTGTATACTGATTGATACGGGAAACAACATGTTTCGGTGTAAATATATAGAATTACACCATTGCTGATAATGTATTAGGTCCTCAAGTAGTGTCAACATCCTTAAGGTTGCGATGATAGATTCGTTTTTTTATTTAAAGCAATGTTGTAATATTTTCCGATGTTCGAACTGTGAAACCTAAACACGTATGTCTGAAGGTAACACAATCGATGGGTTTCCAGTAGTTGCATACATCAAGGGTTTTAATATTTTCGTCACACAACGAGAACACAACGTCTATTCTATTATAACCTCTCACACTGTCACCTTTGATAGATATTTCACTACTCGTCGATCCATCGGATAAACACACTATCTCTACCCATGCTGCTGCGGAGTGTCGATAATCTTGATGAGTCCATCAGCACAAACGAATATAGGTTATTAGTTGGACCCTTCTGGCAGGAATACAAGCAATGTAGCGGTCACCATTCGGTTTACGATTAAAATATAAATGACACATCGTAGTGGAAATAACAAAACTCCTCATGAAGATATCAGCATCAAGCGTCGAGATGCGGGGAGATGTCATCTTATCAGCACAGCAAAAATTATCATACTGAAGAAAATAAAGTGTATAAACAATCCTTAAAGGTAATGAGATTCTTTCGACCAATCAGAAGAAAGAGAAAGTAAACAAGAATACGACGCCGACGAACCATATCAGTTCAAAAAGGGTATATATTCTCGTTAGACAACAACAACAACAACAACAACAACAAAAACATAGTACAAAATAAGTCTTTATATACTAAACCAACGAATATTTGCTAACGTAACATTGTTTTCACATTATTATAAGCTAACATAGCATTACCAGAACTAAGAATCTAATGTACAATGGACAAAACCTAACATATCTTACGTACGGAATAAACTACTAACATTAACAAAGTTCCATTACTTAACAACACTAAAGTACCTAGCACAGCATACAAAACGTAACCTACTCACACTTATTAATTTCAAGGCATATCTCTAACATATCAATGTAAATTTTACATTAACACTATTGATTTACGTCGCAATTCGAGTATCAATTTCGGATAAGCATAGCACAAAATGAGTTCTTTATATACTAAACCAATCGATATATGCTACATAAAGAAGATTTTCCACATTAATATAAAGCAACAATAGCGATCATATGAAACTAAAGAAAAATAATGACAACGGACAAAATACTAACACATTCTTAAGCACGAATAAAACTGTTAATTATTAACCAAAGTTCCACACTTAAACACCTCTAAAAGTAAACTAACATTGCATACAAAACCTAACCTATTCATATACTTTTTCCAACCATATCTCTAACATATTAACTGTTAATTTTTACATTGACAGAGAATTATTAACAAGAATCTTACCATAATCTTGTCTAACTTATCATACAGACCAACGAATAACTGTAAACATAACCAAAGTTTTATCCAAACAATAACACAAAAATAAGTTCTTTATATACTAACCACCGAATATATATGCAAACGTAACAACGTTTTTACATTAATAAAGCTAACAAAACATAACGTGAACTAAGAATATAATGTACAACGACAAACCGAACACACCATACGTACGAATAAATTACTAACATTAACAATTTTCTGCACTTAAACAGCAGTAAAAAGTTCCTTAACAACTTCGTTACAAAAACGTGAACTATTCACCCCTTTCAAGCATGTCTCAACATATCAATGTTAATTTTACATTAACATCGTAATATTAAAACAAAAATTTAGCATAAACCTGTCTTAATTCATCATACTGACAAAGAATATAATACTAACGTAACAAATTTTTACAAATCAACTTCGTAATTTTTAACAAAAAAAATCATCATAACTCGTCTAAATATCATAATCCCCAACGAATTAATTGGCAAACATAAACAAAGTTTTAAACCAACATAACAAAAAAAATTAACAGAAATTTTATCCTGACATAACATTCAAAATTTAAGTTCTTTGAATAAAAACTATTCACAGTAAAAGCGTAATAGTTTACTTGATTTTAAAGCAGTAAATCAGTAAATCAGTTAAATCAAAACCACCATCCCTGCAGTCCCCTACCCATCCACCCGCCAGTGATCTATTGAACTATATTGATTCAAGTCTTATTTCGAGTATCATTTGGATAAACATAACATAAATATAAGTTCTTTATATACTGACCTACGAATATATGCTTACCCAACAAAGTTTTAGCATCAATAAAGCTAACATATCATACCCAACTAGGAATATAATGTACAAATGCAAACCTAACATACCTGGCGTATGAATAATCAGCTAACATCCTGAAAATTCCCTTCTTATCAAAGGTAAAGTAGCTAACAGGCCATACATACTCGATATGTTCCCACTTTTCTCGCATCATACAGCAAAAACAAGGTAAAAGCACAAAGCAGTATTATCTAACAAAACCACTTAACAAAGTGACCAATCTATCAAAGATACCAACATCTTGAACTATGAATTAACACCATCTTCATCAAAGTTTCACTCGTTTCGGGTATAACATCATTTGACCTATTAATAAGGCGTTAGACATTAGCAAAATTCTAGAGCAAACCTAACATTCCCCAACAAAAAAATTTGACCTAGGCTCATGTTTCTAACACATCATCGTCAGTTTAACACCAGTAATATCTTAACAAAAAAATTCATCATATCTCTTAAACAATTTAGTGTTATTTTCACATGATCATAGTAATATTTAACATAACGACCTAACTTACGAATAAACAGTTTTCATTAACAAAGAGTATCTAAAGCAAAACATTACCTTCCGAGAGAAAACCCAGGGGGATGCCGCCCCTTGAAAGGGTGTGAATCCTGAGAGGGGAGGATCACCCCAAAAGGGTAATGCCCTCACCAAATTTTAGCATTACGCAAAACACTTCGAATTTTTTTAAGGGGGGGTGGGGCCCCCTTCGGGGGCCCCAGTGGGACATAATCTCGTCTACGACGATAGGTAACCTCATCCATCTACCCCCCCCTCCAAAATTTTACACCCAGTGCGACAAACTCTAACCCATTTAGATATATATCGGACCATAGAGGTCGGAGCCGGAGCCGGAGCCTAAAAATTCATTTTAATAATAATAATAATTAATAATAATATAATAATAATAATAAATAATAAATAATAATAATAATAATAATAATAAATAAATAATAATAATAATAAAATAATAATAATAATAATTATAATAAAAAATAAAAAACATTAATAAAATCAATAATATAATAATAATAATAATAATAACGTTAATTAAAGCAATTGAACAAGTAAAACGGTTCTTATGAATAATAATAATAATAATAATAATATAATTAATAATAATATTAGTGAATAGTAATTAGATAATATCATGAATAATAATAAATAATCTGAAAATATTTATTTAATAATGATAATAAAAAAATAAGAATAAGAAAAAACTCTCAGGGGCGAACCAGATTCGTTCACGCTGGCAGAGTTCAGAGTGGCATGCACTGCGTTTAGGAGCCGGCAGTCGGAGCACGGAGCCGGAGAACTGGAGCCGGAGTCAAGAGCCGGAGCCGAGCCGGAAGCCGGAGCCGGAGCGGAGGCCGAGCCGGAAGCCGGAGCCGGAGCCGGAGCCGGAGCCGGAGCCGGAGCCGGGTCGAACCGGAGCCGGAGTCGGAGTGCGTAAAAAAACCGATTCCTTCGGGAATCGATACTTCGAAACCGAAGTTGGAGGTAGAGCAGTGCGGTGCCGGTGCGGTGCGGAGCGGTGTGGGGCAGTGTGGGGCTTATACGGGCTATAATATATATAATTTAATCTAATTTTTATTTTATTTTATTTTTTTCAAATTTATTTAATTTATTTATTAATTTATTTAATATTATTTATTTAATTTTATTAATTTATTTTAATTATAATTTTGAATTTAGGATAAAAATTTAAATAAATACAGCCGAAATAAGAACCGATCCATCTCTC